>CABHPQ010002218.1:29344-46159 GCA_902168405.1 Peromyscus aztecus | reverse complement strand
ACTAGGTCTGGGTGAAAGGGGGCCTGGGGCCACTGCTCCAGGGCTGGAGGCTGACTCAACTCCATCCCATGGTCCAAACCTGCCAAGGCCTCTCACAGGCCATTCGTATCTTCCTAGCTAAAGATCAGTGTCTATAGACACTCCAGTTCTGGGAAATTGAGACCTGCAGGCAGGACACTCCCCACCCCCTGCCTGCCAGGATGGAAGCATTTATTTATGGCACAGAGGCTACTACCCTGAGGCAGATCTTCTTGTAGGAATCTGATTGGCCGCCTGTGGCCTTAACAATGAACAACTTCCTACAGGCCACCTTATAGGACCAGAGCTGAGACATTGGCAGGTGTGGCCATACCTTGACTAGGACAACTTAGTCACTCATACCTCTTCGTCTAAACTTAAAACGCATAGCAGTGCCCCAAAGGTGAACTTGGGGTCACTTGGCCCCTTTCTTTGTTCTGATTAATTCTCCTATAGCTGCTCGATGAAACGATTATCTAATTTGTTCTAGTATAACAAAAACTTAGGAGTCAGAAATTGAGATAAAGACCTGAAAAATCCAAGGAAAGCAGAGCAATTGGCTGACCCTCTCTCCACATTTTCTGGAATCTCCAGCACCCGAAAAATCCCCCAAACTCTTCCCGAGTCACTTCCTGTACTCTCGAGTGGCCCTGCAAAGTCCTCCAAAAACTTCATGGCTAACCCAGGTCAGCCAACCGCTGACTCCATCCTAGATTCAAGGTTGCTTCATTGGCACAGTGAATTGGCTGTGCGGACAATTGTTTGCCGATCCGTCTCTTTAATCAGCATCCTGGAATGGGAGGCCCAGCCTAGTCTGTTGAGATTCAGGAGTCGGTCTGCATGTCATCATGCCACACCATGATGATAATGGACTAAACCTCTGAAAATGTAAGTCACCCCAACTAAATGTTTTCTTTTTTCTTTCTTTCTTTTTTTTTTGGTTTTTCGAGACAGGGTTTCTCCGTGTAGCTTTGCGCCTTTCCTGGAACTCACTTGGTAGCCCAGGCTGGCCTCAAACTCACAGAGATCCGCCTGCCTCTGCCTCCTGAGTGCTGGGTTTAAAGGCGTGCGCCACCACCGCCCGGCTAAATGTTTTCTTTATAAGAGTTGCCGTGGTCATGATGTCTCTTCACAGCAGTAGAAACCCTAACCGAGACACCTCGCCAAAGCATTCCTGTGTTTGTGATTATTGTTTGTTTGTTTCTAACACGTAGCATGTGTTAGGCCCTGTGTTTGATCCTCCCAGATGATGTTATGTTTAGAAAATAAACAAGGACATGGGTTGGAGAGCTGGTACCATAGTTAGGTTCCCAGCGTACACAGGGTGGCTAGCAACGATCTGTAACCCCAGTTCTGAGAACCTGGTGCTTTCCAGCCTCTGCGAGCTCTGTAAGTACATGGTGCATGTACACACGTGCAGGCAAAATACCCATACACCCAAAAGTTAAAATGATAAATAGAGAGAAAACAATAACAAAAGAGAGAGGTGTGAGACTTTTTTATTTTTTACTTTTTTTTGGTGAGTGTATGTGTGCACGTTTTCATGCGTGTGCATGTCTGAGTGTGTGTGTGTGCACAAGTGTGCATGTGTGGAGGCTAGATGTCAATATTGGGTTCTTCTAGCATTCTCCGCTTTATTTTTTTTAAGATTTGTTCATTTTAGTTTATGTTGTGATAGTTTGCCTGCATGTATGTGGTCCGAACATAGCAGCAGATCTGGAACTGGAGAGAGGGATGATTGTGGACTGTTCAGTGGGTGCTGGAAATCAAACTCAGGTCCTCTGCAAGAGCATCAGGTGCTCTAACCCTTGAGCAGTCTCTGCTGCCCCTGAAGTCTCTCACTGAGCCTGGAATTCAAGTAGAACTAGATTGCTAGAGTAGCCTGTGAGCCCCAGCATCCTCCTGCCTCTGCATCCACATTGCGGGATTACAGGTTCCCACCACTGAATGAAATAGGAGCAGTAAAGGATACCAAAATCGCCACTCTGTGGTAAAAAAGGAAAAAGTTTATTCCAAACCGCCAAGGCTGTCTCACAGGAGAGCAGAGAGAAGAGGGAGAGGTGTTTCCAGGGTTCTAAAGGGAACCTGTGCCTGGGAGGAGGGAAGCCTGTACACTGGGGTGAAGGAATTTGAAGAGCATAGCAGGTACTGTGAGTGGAGATTGAAGGAGCCAGGGAGCTAGCATAGACCTCGATGTGCTAAGAGGCTGCACGGGCATCTGTTAAAGGAAGAGCCAGAGGTCCCTTTGCCGGAGATAAGGAGAGTGCTTCCTTTTCCCAGGTAGAAGCTGTTTTCTCACATCCCTCACGGGACGCTGGCTTTCGTCTAAAAGACAGACTTTGGGAAAGGGATTTCTTGGGACCAGATAACCACTGAACCCATTTGTGTTGTTGTTATTGTTACATTTACTTCATTTTTCTGTGTATTAATGTTTTGCTTGCATGTTTGTCTGTGTCTTGGCGCCCACCGAGGTCACAAGAGGGCATTGAATCCTCTGGACCTGAAGGTATGGATGGTTGTGAGTCTCCATGTGAGTGCTGGGAACTGAACCCTGGTCCTCTGTAAGAACAAGTGCCCTTAACTATTGGGCTTCTCTCTGGTTCCAAACCTGATTTTTTTTTTTTTAAATGGATGTGTGAGAGCCAAAGGTATGTTTCAAGTTTTAATTACTATCTGTTAGAATTCTGCCCTCACTCCAGCTGCATGACCCTACATACGCAGTTCAGGAGTTGAGCAAAGGTTCTTTTGTCTTACATCATCAGTGTGCGCTGGTGACTAAGTGGTCATGCAATCAGCGCATGTATGGTGTACTTCCATAAGCCCGCCTGTGCATGTTATCCAAGAACCGTTAAAGAGCTGTGACTCAGACCCCACCTCCTCTCTCTGTTCTGTTCTCTCTCCCCCCACCCCCCACCATCTTTCTCTCTCTGCACATGCTCCTTCCCAGGCCTGGTTCTCTTGTTCCCCCACCCCACCCCTCTTCCTCCTAATAAAACTCTGATACTGATACTGGGGTAGTCGTGGCCATGACCTTTCCGTGCGGTAACCAGTGCCAGTAACTAGCGCCGCTTATCATTCTTACACTGTGCCTAAGAGATCCATAAAACAAGAATACCTCTAACCCACAAGCCCCTTGCCCAAGGACGGCTAGTTCCTGGAATGCTGGAGGCTGTTGTTTATGAGAGACAATAAGCCACATGTCTGCACTCCCCTAAACAAGTTTGTTTGACCCCTCTGCACCAGATGTGCTTGATCATATATGTAGGCGGGAAGTACGTCAGGCTGTATGCTTGCCCCAGATTGGACAAGCAAAATGCCCATGTGCTGTGGGATGTTCTGTATGGCAAATGTGTTGCTAATAAAACACCGATTGGCCTGTGGCTAGGCAGGAAGTGTAGGCGGGACTAACAGAGAGAATAAAAAGAACAGGAAGGCAGAGCCCATGCACAAAAAATAAAATACATTTTATTTTTATCTCAAAAAAATTTAAGAATCCGAAACTAAAATAAAACCAAGATAAAAACAAGTTTAGAAAACTTGCATAGAAAACACTTGCATAGAAAAATACAAGTGCAGCCACAGCAGAATAATCCTCGGCTCTCTGTGCCCGGGTGTCAGCCTCAAAGGGTCCCAAATAATTTAACAATGTCCTGTGTGTCTTGTCCCTGATCTGACTCCTGGCTTAATTAGAAGCAAACACTGAGCATCATTCTATGCTATTAGTATTTCAGCTTCTGTAGGGTGAAGGGATTTCCTCCAGCTGTGACATGAGCATCAGCTGTCATGGGACAGAAGTTACCACTGTCCCCCCACTAATGCCTGGCCCCACAGTCCTGCAATGCTAAGCAGTAAAGCACAGAGCCCAGGAGGCTATGTTCTGATGACACTGTTAGCAGCAGGAGGGGAGGCTTGGTGGAATGTCACCTGGGATTCCAGCCTTCGCTCCCTCCTGCCTCCCAGCGGCTCATGGTCTTTTGGGTGCTGGATTCTAGGGAAGATGGGAGACAGGGAAAGCAGAGCTCCAGGGCTGCAGCTTTCGTGAGCCCTACCTCAAGTTGGGATGGGACTTTCCGGTGACATGGCTGCCTTGGAATTGCCACCTGTGAGTACTCCCACCCAGGCTCCTGTGGGTAAATTCCAAAAAACTCACTGGTTCACCAGCTGGACTTGGGCGGGACTATTTCCTTGCTCTGTTGTTTGGTACCCTGTGTGCGGTAAAGAGACATTTGTTCATGACTTCCAAGGAAAAGCAGGGCAAGAACTTGTGTGCCAAGAGAAGCTTCTGGAAGGAGGACTGGGTGTGGGGAGGAGAACTTCTAGGAGCCACATTACGAGTCTCGGTGGGTGGGGACATTGCTCAGTATTCGGTCACCGCGGGGCCCCTGTTTGCATGACATCCGAGTGGGGCCAGCCTGGCTCCTGCTGCACAGGTGTCCTGTGTCATTTCCTTCCTCTGCGGCCAGAGGCTCAGTGACCGGCCTCAGACTCCCACGTGTTTTCCCCCCTTTCCATTTCCTGTCACTGTTTGGAAGCTGACAGGAAGAGAGGGTCTTCGATCTGATAACAAGGTTTATGATGAGGCTGATGTCACTGCTTAAGAGGAAGCTCGACCCGAGATCACCAACGTCAGTGGCTGAGGTCAGCTGATGTCCTGGACGGATGGAAAGGACTAGGCAGTTTCATTTTGAGGCTGTGCACATGGCGCTGTCTGCCTTGCTCGGGGGTGAGCGGGCTCCTGTGGTGCAGTGGATAAGGCGAGAAGTGTGAACCGAATCCCTCCCTGTAGCTGACCCCTCACACGGAATCCAAGTCTTGCTTGTCAAAAATGATGGTGCCAGTTTGAAAAACAAAGAACTTTTAAATATGACTTGTTAATCTCTTTCTTTCTCTATTTCTGAAGTTTAAAATAAAACAGGTCTCAGTTGTTAAAACAAACTGAGGTGAAATGCATTTTTAAAAAAATCAGGAACAGGTTGGCAAGATGACCCCATGTGTAAAGGAGCTTACCATGAAGTCTGCTGACCCAAGCTCAACCCCTAGGACCCTCGTGGTGGGAAAGAGAAAACTGACTTCCACACATTGTCACACTGTCCTTTGACCTCCACATCCTAGTCATGTCACACAGGAGAGAGAGAGATTAAATAGACGTAGTTAAAAAAAAAGTCAGCTCCTTAAGGGGGACATAGTGATACATACCTGTGATCTTCGCACGTGAGAGACAGACATGTGAGAGACAGACAAGAAGACTGAGATCAAGGTCATTTTCAGGCACATAGTGTTTTGGAGACCTAGGCTACACAAGACTCTACCAAAGAAAGGAAGGAAGGAAGGAAAGAAAGAAGAAAGGAATATACATTGCATTTTTCCAGACAGGGTTTCTCTATGTAACAGCCCTGGCTGTCCTGGAACTCTCTCTGTAGACCAGGCTGGCCTCGAACTCATAGAGATCCACCTGCCTCTGCCTCCCGAGTGCTGGGACTAAAGCTGTGCACCACTACGGCCTGATGAAAAATACATTTTTAAAAATCAGAACTTAGCTGGTGTGACGGCTCTTCTTAGCGGTCAGTTTCACTACATCTGGAATTAACTAAAACCCAAAAAAGGGGCACACCTGGGAAGGATTTTTGCTTAATTTGAAGTGGGAAGATTCACTTCTAATCTGGATCTCTGATGTGGAAAGACACACTTTTAATCCAGATATTTTGAGGTGAGAAGACCTACCTCTAATCTGGGCCACACTTCTGCTGGCAGCCGACACAGGACGTGGGAGAAGGAAGTCTTTGCTCTTTGCCTTCTTGCTCTTGCCATTCTAGCAAGTCCATTCCTTCACTGACCTACTGTAGGATTCTGATGAAACTGAAGACCAGCCGAGACATCCAGACTTGTGGACCGAACAACTGTTGGATTCTTAGACCTTCCGTTACTAGACAGCCATTGCTGGACTAGCTGGACCACAGCCTGTAAGTCATGCTAATACATCACCTTTTTATATATGTAGAGAGATTCATTCTGTAAATTCGGTCACTCTAGAGAACCCTGACTAATACAAGCCAGTCATGGTGGCACATGTCTTTAATCCCAACACTCAGGAGACAGAGGCAGGTGGATCTCTGTGAGTTCCAGGCTAGCCAGGACTACACCGTGAGACATTGACTGGATGAGAGAGAGAGAGAGAGAGAGAGAGAGAGAGAGAGAGAGAGAGAGAGAGAGAGAGAGAGATTTCATCACCCCAAACAGAAACTCTGTACCAACTGAACCTCCTCTCCTCCGCTCGGAACACCTCCACCTAATTTCTGTCTCCCGTGGCTTGGTCCCACACAGGGCACTGTACAGTTTGTCCTTTGTGTCTGGATATTCCTCTGTGCAGTTTCTGAGGCTGCTCCATGTGTCCAGATTCCTTCCTTTTGAGGCTCACGGGTTTTACTGCTCGGATCCCATGCTGTTCACACACTCACCTGGGACGGGCATGTGGCTCCATGTCTGGTGCAGCCGTGAACACGAGTGTGTGGAGTCGTGCCAGCTCTTCTTTCCATCCCTTGAGTCTTTGCTTGTAGAAGAATGCTGCTGGACATAGCCGTATATTTAATGGTTGAGAAGTTGTCAATCTGTTCTCCACGGTGACTGCCCCATTTTACCTGCCCACAAGCAACAAAGACAGCTTCAAAACTGGGTCTAGTGAACGACAGGAAAGCATTTGGTTTAAACTCTGTGTGAGCGTGCTTAAGATGAAGTGGATTTCAAGGGCAGCCTCTTTGTTTTCCCTGCAAATCACCGACAAGGTGAGGGACGGTCACGGGAGAGTGTGAGTGCTTAGAACGGAGCCTGTGGGCGCAGACGCCACGGCCGTCGGTGCCCCCTTCAGCCCTGCTGTCTTGTGCTCACTGGACTCCCCACTTCGTCATTGCACCCTCCCCGGCACCTGGTGGACAGACGGACGTGGCTCCGAGCTGAGCTGAACCAGCTGAGTTCATGAGACAGGAACTAACAGCGTGGCCATGGCGGGGAGAGCGCATGGCCTGCATTGCTTCAGAAACCCAGCTGTCCTCGATCATCACCCCACACAGCACAGTCCCTTCGACTCAGGGCGCAGGAAATGAGGCCCACGGAGGCTGCGGTACTCCTCCTGCTCAAACTTCTTTGATGCAGCTGGAACTTGGGCAGGTCCCTCCCATCCTTCCTCCCTGTTACCCCTGCTGCCACAGATGTCAGGAGCAAAGCCAGGTGGACTCGGGTAAGCATAAGCCTGAGACAACACAACATGTCCCCGGGTCTGAGCCTTTGGGTCACACCTGGTTGTCCTCACGACTGGTGCTGATTCCCTCAATGTCCCACAGAACAAAACCCCGAACAACACACCGTATGTGGCCGAGCACATCATCCTTGGCAGCTCCACTGTTCACACCAGCTTACACAAAGAGAAGCCTCAGGGCCTGGTGTAATGCAGGCCGGTCAGGCTCTGGACTGTATGTTTGATCCCAGCACACATAAACAGAATGACGTGGTGCGCAACTGTAATCCAGCCACTTAGGAGGTCAAGACAAGAGGACCAAAAGACTGAGGCTAATCTGGACTATGTTGAAACACCAGGAATGGAGGAAGGGAGAGAGAGATTGAGAGGGAATGAAGCCATATACAGTGTCCACACAAAGTAGATGTTCCTTGCACCGTGGATTTCCAAGTCTGTCCAAGTTTAGATTTTCATTTTAAAATCTGTATGAACTGGACTCATGGAAAAATATGTGCTTGAGGCTTTAGGCAGGCCTTTATTCCTCAGCCCCAGGCGGCCCAAGCTTTGCTGCCCATTGGTAGGCTGCCGGACAACTGGTTGGCTGCTTCCTAGTCATTATTGTTGTGTGTTGAGTTTGAAGAGTGCAAGCCGATGGTGTGACTCAGTTTCTCTAAAACTTGACTGTTGGTTGTGAATGGTTTGCAGTGGCCACTTGCAGGGATGAGGGTGTGAGTAGGGAGCCTGACGCTCCGTTTCCCTCTGTCCTAAACGTTGCTTTTGCTTCTCAATTTCTCCCTGACTTTTCTCCTGTTAACATCCAGGTTATGTTGTGTTCGGTGTACGTGGGTGAGTTAGGGTCCCTGTGTTCCTGACTGCACAGCATCTTCTTTGTCTCACTGACAAGAGCATCTGCCAGGTCCCCACAGCCAGCACTGTGCTTTCTGCTGACACGTCACTTTTCCCCTAAGGTTGGGAACAAGGTGGGATTCTGCCCTTGCTCTTTCTGCCCACCACTGCCCTGGGAGGTTAGCAAGTTCGCAAGGAAGGCAAACAGACCCAAGCATACAGACAGATTAGAGGAAATCTAGCCATGTTTAATTTGCAGGCAACAGATTTTCTAAGTAGAAAGATCAGAGAATCTGCACTACAGCTAATGAAATGCATAAGTAGACTCAGACATCAGCCAGCAAAAGTAAAGTAAAAACACTTCCAAGCCGGGCATGGAGGCACACACCTTTAGTCCCAGCACTCAGGAGGCAGAGGTAGGTGGAACTCTGTGAGTTCAGGGCCAGCCTGGTCTACAGAGTGAGTTCCAGGACAGCCAGGGCTATGTAAAGAGACCCTGCTGTGGGATAATGCTTTTGTGCACTGGTTTAATAAAACGCTGATTGTGCCGGGTGGTGGTGGCACACGCCTTTAATCCCAGCACTTGGGAGGCAGAGGCAGACGAATCTTTGTGAAGTTCGAGGCCAGCCTGGTCTACAGAGCGAGATCCAGGAAAGGCGCAAAGCTACACAGAGAAACCCTATCTCGAAAAAAGCCAATAAATAAATAAATAAATAAGTAAATAAATATTAAATTAAATTAAATTAAATAAAACACTGATTGGCCAGTAGCCAGGCAGGAAGTGTAGGCGGGATAAGCAGACAAGGAGAATTCAGGGAAGAGGAAGGCTGAGTGAGGAGACACAAGCCCGTCGTCCAGAGAGCAGCATGTAATGGCACACAGGTAAAGCCATGGAATATGTGGTGATATATAGATTAACAAAAACGGGCTGAGTTTAAGTGTAAAAGCTAGTCAGTAGCAAGCCTGAGCTAATGGCCGAGCAGTTTTAATTAATATAAGCCTGTGTGTGTTTACTTGGGTCCGAGTGACTGCAGACCGGGTGGGACACAGGAAAACTACTGGCTACAAGACCCTGTCTCAAAACAACGACAACAAAAACAAAAACACTTCCATTTACAAAAACATGGACTTCTTAGGCATAAGTTCTAAAAATACATGCAAGATCTAGAGCTTGAAAATTATAAAAGCACTGGTAAAAAACAAAACAAAACCAAAAAACAAAGATTCCCTCCAAAATGAAGAGATGAGCAGGTGTGGAGCACTGCCTGAAGCCTCGTACCACAGAGGCTGAGGCAAGCCCCAGGCCAGCTGCAGCTCCACAGCGAGACTGGTTCAGACAGGACGGGGTCTCCTCACGGGCTGAGTGTGATGGTCCCCACGGACTCACTGCTGGGGCTGTGGAGTCACTGGGATGTGAAGTCAAGCTGGGGGAAGCAAGGCACTGGAGACAGGTCTTCGGGCTACTTCCTGTCTTGCTGTCTGCCTCCTACCTGATGAGACAGGAACTGGGGTGTTCTACCACGTCTTCCCTTCTCAGAGACTGAGGTGAAATAAACCTTTCTTCCTTCAGGTTGTCTGCCTGAGGTAAGTTGGTCTTGGCAATGAGAAAACTAGTGTATTTTCTACTGAGATCACAATGCTTGAGGTGAGCAATCTGAAAAACAGAAGGGGGCTGTCACTGCTCACGACTTCAGAGTTCCAGCCCCTGATCAATGGGCCCAGTGGCTTCTGGGCCTGGGGTAAGATGGCACTCCTCAGCAGGTACATGTGGCCAGTAAGCAAAAGAGAGAGAGGAAGAATGGGGTCCTGGGATCCTTGCAAAGCTCCCAATGACCTGAACTCCACCAATAGGCCACACTTCCTTAGTGCATCATGGTGGAGATCAAGCCCTTACCATTTAGACCCTTGAGGGATGCTCATGATCTAAACCATAGTAGATTGACTGTGCCCATGGACTGATCTTGAGATTGAACCTGGTCTCAGGCAAAGTCCCAGCAGCTTTACTATAGACATTAATGGGCAGTGCTAAGATTCACAGGGAAAGAAAGCATGAAGCTCCATAGACAGACAGCTTTGAGGAAGAATGTGGTTGCAATGTTTACTGCAGCTGAGTGCAGTGTCCCACACCTGTAATCCCAGCACCTGGGAGCTAGAGTCTGGAGGGTTGAAGTTCAAGGCCAGCCTCAGATACAGAGAGAATTCAAGGTCAGTATGGGCTACATGAGTCCTTATTTCATAAAACAAACCAACAAAAAACAAATAAACTACTGCAAAGGTACAGTCATCCAGAGAGGGTGTGGGACACCAATGTCTGTGTAGACATCCATGTCCATTCAAAAAGACTTCAAAATGACCCTGTGCAAATGTGGTCAATTAATTTTTCTATTTAGTGGGGAGTGGATTGTTTGGAGTTCTATTCTTGCAAGATATTTCAGGGTAGTTGGAAGAATGGAGGATCTGAGATGAGATTCAAGGAAGAAGTCTGAGTCCCCAAGATGAAGTTCCCAGAGTTACTGACTTAAAGGTGAAAATCTTAGAGGTGGGAATGGATGTTGTAGGAAGACATAGACTTCTCTGGGGAGATGGGAAGATGAGGAGAACGCCAGAGTGGTAAGTTCTGTTATGCCCAGATCGTGGGGACCCCCAAAACATCACCACGGAGACCGAATCCTGTATGTAAAAGCAAAGAGCCTTTAATTTCAAGCTCCGGGGCCTGGTCTCTCTGTCCAACACATTGGTGAGAGCAGAGAGCCCAGAGCCCAAGCAAGGTGGGGTTTTCGTCATAGCAGAGGTTGGGGTGAGGGAACTTCCAGGGCTCAGGACCCTGATTGGCTGACATTTGTCTAGGGGTATAGGGAATGTTTGGAATGTCAGGTATTTCCTCTTAGATGCAGGCCCCACAGGGTGGGGTCAGCTTATGGCTTTTCCTGGGTCCCAGTGTTGCCTGCCAGAAGCTGTGTCTGGGCTTCTAGGTCTGTCATGGCAGCTGTGTGGTCAAGATGTGTTGGGGACCCCCCACAGTTCATGAAGGGTTCTAACAGCCCCGAGCATGGCAAACATGGCTTTGGCAGGCCTTACCCCTCCCCAGCTTCTTCCTTGCAGAACTGATAGATTGCATTCCTAGAGCTAGCCACCAAGGTCTGTTCCCTTGTTCGGCCACTTCCTCCCCCTGAGGCTGACTATCAAGGTCCAGCTATCAAAGTATTGAAGTCCAGCAATCAAAAGTCCCCTTTTGGCTCACCTAATTAACATGGCTAATCAAAATTAAACACCTCATCCTAACACAGGGATATGTGTGTGTGTGTGTGTGTGTGTGTGTGTGTGTGTATAATTTATTTTTATTTTATGTGCATTAGTGGTTTCCTTGCACGTATGTCTGTGTGAGGGAGTCAGGTCCCCTGCAACTGGAGTTACAGACAGTTGTGAGCTGCCATGTGGGTGCTGGGAATGGAACCTAGGTCCTTTGGAAGAGCAGCCAGTGTTCTTAACTGCTGAGCCATCTCTCCAGCCCCTCCCCTTTTGTCTATATAAACCACCATTTGCCTATGGGCCATGTCTGTCTTCTCTCTATCCAGAGACAATCCTTTGTCCCTCTGGAGCAAATACCCCTCCCCCTCTCCCTTGTTCCTTTCCCCTTCTCCCTCATCCTCTGTCTCCGGTCTTTGTCTCTCATTTTCTGCCCTTTGTCCCTCTGGGGCAAATAAATCTCCTTTGTTCTGAGAACTTGGTTTTGGGGTGTCTTGTGCTGACTCCAGTCCCTTCAGTTCTGACTTGAGAATTGGAGAGAGACTAGAACAAGTGATGGACCAAAGGCAAGCTGCTGATGTTCCCCGCTGCTCACTGGGGAGCAGGCCAAAGTGCCCGGTGATTGCTTCCCTAGACAAGGAGAGCCAGGCTGGGGAAGGGCTCAGTGGCCGTGGAGGTGAGGAACTGGAAGAGAGTGGGCCAGTGCACTAGTTATTCTGCGCATTGTATCGTAGTTACTATTCTATTGCTGTGACCAAGGCAGCTCTTATGAAAGAAAGCATTTAACTGGGGGCTTGCTTACACTTTCAGAGGTTAGTCCATGATCATCATGGTAGCTGGCACACGTGCGGTTATAATGCTGGAGCAGTAGCTGAGAGCTTTACAACCTGCTGTACAGGCAGCAGACAGAGAGAAAGACTGATGGAGAGAAACTTCAAAGCCCACCCCCAACACACCTCCTCCAAGGCCACACCTCCTAATCCTTCCAAACAGTTCATCAACTGGGAACTAAGCATGCAACTACACATGGGGCATTTGCATTCACGCCACCACGCATGACCACAATGTTCAACACACAAGCAACTCAAGACTGAGGATTTATTTTGACTCATGGATTCAGACCATCGTGGGGAATGAAGCAGAGCAGCTCAGTCATGGCAGCAGGCTTGTGGGGAGGCTGGGCACACAGTGGTAGGCAGAGGCCGGGCACACAGTGGTGGGCAGAGGCTAGGCACACAAGTGATGGGCAGAGGCCGGGCGCACAGTGGTGGGCAGAGGCCAGGCACACAGTGGTGGCAGAGGCCGGGCACACAGTGGTGGGCAGAGGCCAGGCACACAGTGGTGGGCAGAGGCCGGGCACACAGTGGTGGGCAGAGGCTGGACACAGTGATGGGCAGAGGCTGGGCACACAGTGGTAGACAGAGGCCGGGCACACAGTGGTGGACAGAGGCTGGACACAGTGATGGGCAGAAGCTGGGCACACAGTGGTGGACAGAGGCTGGGCACACAGTGGTGGGTCAGGGACCAGAGAGCACAGCAGGAAACAGTGGCCACTTCATATCACAGAGGCTCTGAGAATTCCCCAAATAGTGCCTCCAGCTAGGTAACTAGCAATCAAAACATCAGCCTATGCCACCACGGGCCATAGCAGTAGTCACACAAGGTTCCTTCCAAGAGATCAGTTGTTACACACCAGCCAGGGTGGCTTGGCTCTCTAATACCTGGAAGTAACTTAACCTCAATATGTTCAGGGTTGTTTGTTTGTTTGTTTGTTTGTTTGTTTGTTTGTTTGTTTTTAAGGATCTTTAGCCCAGGCTAGCCTTGAATTCTCCAACTCCCTGTATAGCTAGGCTAACTTTGAACTTAGCCCCTCCTGCTTCTATTTCTCACATGCTGGAACTACCGTCATTGCTGGTCAAGGTAGTTCCAGTCAGTGTCCATGTGGGCACAGCAGACAGGTGGGAAGGAAGCAGATAATGCTCGAAATCAGGGCAAGTTTCAGTGGCCAGCCAAGGCTAGCCCTCAGGGTCACAGGCAGTAATGGTGGGTGGGTCCAAGTCAAGAGTTTGAGCTTGAGAGAGGAGACATACAGAAGTATTGGAGCTACTGACGGCTACCAGCTTTGGTTTATGTTCACAATGAATACATGTGCATCACGTTTTCAGTGAACACCAAGATGAACTCTGGTCAGCCCAGGGAGGGGTTGTGCAGGCCAGAGGAGCATGGCCCACACAGTGCCAGGAGGTTGACTCCACCCATACTGTATTGTTACACAGGATCTTGGGCATGCTAGGCAAGTGTCCTTCCAACTGATCTACAGCTCCAACCCCTACTTACACTCTTTGATCCGACGACAAGCCAAACGAGGCAAACAGTTGCTGAACAGATCAGTTCATGCAACAAAACTAGGCTGCAGAGGGCTAAGAATGATCCAAATACCATAGGCCCGCAAAAGAGGTCTCACATGTGGTCTTAAAGGAGGCACTCACTTGGTCGGGAATGCCAGCAATGTCTGAGGAGGGCTCAAAGGGCAATCTAAAGTACTGGGACTGAGAGTCCAGCAGGTGCGTGAACTCAGCTGTCAGGTGTCAGTTTGGGAGGGAAAGGCCTCAGATGTTCCAGTGATGGTCAGCCACCCAGGCTGCCAAGTTCTCAGATACAACCGCATGGGTCGCTATTTACAATACAGTTCACTTAGATACAGGATTCTCAGCAAAACAAATGCACACCAGGGTGAGGGTGTGGCCCGCAGCACAGAGCTCGTCCACTCTGTTTGTTACTGTCTCCTTGTGTAACAAAAATACACGACAAACAGCTTGAGGAAGGAAGGGTTTATTTGGCTCCAAGTTTGAAGATACAGTCTCTCATGGTAGGAGAGGCACGGCGATCGGCACAGCGATCGGAGAGGGAGGCCGCTGGTGACACCACACCCATAGAAAGTAGAGGGGTGAATGCTGGTGCTCAGCTCACTTGGTTAAAAAAAATAATTTTTATTTTTGATTGGTGTGTGTGTGTGTGTGTGTGTGTGTGTGTGTGTGTATACATGGGCACACACACACCCATGTGCACAGCAATACAATGCTCAAGGATGCCAGGAACATCAGATTCCTTGGAGCTGGAGTTCCAGGTGATGTGAGTAGCCCATAGTGGGTGCTGGGAACTGAACTCAGGGCCTTTGCGAAAGCAGCAAGTGCTCTTAAGTACTGAGCCATCTCTCCAGCCTACTTGTTTCTATTTTATTCTGTCCAGAATCCCTCCTCAGTTAGAGCTCTTTGCCAATGCCCAGAGCATTGTTCCCATGCTAATTTTAAACCTAGTCAAGTTGAATAGTTGCTGTTGGATCTCCTGTCCCAGTGTCCTGTCTGTGAGAAGCCAGCATTACCTGGAGTCCCCAGCAACAGTAAGAGCATCTTTCTGCCAAACCCAGAAAGAATCTTTATTGTTTGAAACAGGGGTGCTGAGCCTTGGTGCTTGAGAGGTAAGCTGGCGTGGATCTCTCTGGGGGAGGGGTTCTTATTCTGCCACTGGCAGCCGTCCTGCTCCTGACTGGGCCTTTGCCCCACTCTGGGGCCCAGTGGGTCCACTTTCCCCTTTTTTCTGGACTTTTGCCCCAACAGTAAGTAGTCTGGAAAGCCAATGACCTAGAAGCTGAGGGTTGGTTAAAGGAGACCCAGGGGACAACTTTGTGTCCTGATTACAGCTGGATTCCTTTCATCTCATCCTGTGTACCAGAAGAGAAGGTCAGCTTAAAAACCTAAGCCCTACATCCCCCAGCCTCTGTGATCAGGACCCCCTACGTCCCCCAGCCTCTGTGATCAGGACCCCCTTGGTCCTTCTCACCGCACCCACTTCTGCTAAACCCTCAAGCTTCAGTTCATTTCTCCAAGATGAAGCTGCTTGTCAGAATGCAAATACCCCCACACTTAATCAGTCATGAGTTCATCCCTCCTCCCGAGGCTCCCCAAGGTCCCCTGTGTAACCCTGGCTGGCTGGCCTGAAACTCACTGTGTAGACCAGGATAACCTTGAATGCACAGAGATCCACCTGCCTTTGCCCCCAACAAGTGCTGGGATTACAGGCGTGCTGGAGCTCAAGGCCCATGGGGTTCAACTCCTGATTCCATTCCAAAGGAGCCCCTCAGAGAGCCACCCTTCAGCAGACTCCACCTGTTCTTGTTGCCTTCTGGGGGACCCCAAAGTCCCATTCAAAACCAATCGGCCCCTTCTGGTCTATTGACTCATCCACCCACACCACCGCCCACCATGCCACACAGACTAACATGAACAACATTCTCTTGGTGTACAAAAGCAGATGTAAGCCTCCGTCTCAGGGATCACCAAGTGGCATGGGACTGGGGGTGGTGGTGGTGACCTTATCCCCACAATGCCTCAGTTTCATCAGGAAGTAACAAGAATTGAAGTCGATGGTCATAAAACCTATGGGTCTCACCTCCTTTTAACTCCTGTCCCATGCGGTTATTTATTTTTTTATGTAAGCAAAACAGCCAGAATGTAGGTCAGAGAGGCCATCTTCATAAAGGCACCAGCCAAACCTTGTGTCCTTCTAGAACCTTCCTAAACTGCTATGTCCCCCAGGTAGGGTGGAAATAGGATTCACTCCCTACATGACTACTTCTTGTCCTGCCTAGAACCTTCAGTAATCTGCTAAGGCCAGCGCTCTCCCCCTCCCAAGTCTGTAAACGTGGCACTTCCTCGGTTCTGTGGTTGTCATTAGTCTCTTGTGCCAGCTTTCCCTGCGGTGAGTGCCAGAGTTAAAGGACCTGAGCAGCTGGGGGACAGTTTGGTCAAGCTGACAATTAAGATTGACTATCACACCTCAGAAGTGCTCAGAGCAGCAGTTCATGTCCAGCAAACTCAACCAGACCGCTCACACCCCTCACCTTCACAGTGGGTGGTTCCAGTATGATTTTACTGCCTGAAACTCTTCACAGGCCTCTTTCCCACCACATCGACAGGGGAACCGAGGTCCTGTTCCCAGATTCAAGCCCCACACGCCCCACCTCTCTGTGATTCTAGATGCAGGCGTGCATACTGCAATGGTCGCAATGGAGTTCTGACTGTGACTTGAGAGGGCCCAGAGGCTGTGCGCCTGAGCCTGCTCCTGAGCCCCTGTGGGGTGGGAATTAGGCTGAGCCCCTCTAACGACCCGAACCCCATGTGACTGGTTCTCCTTGGGGAGATAGATTTCAGAAGAACGTACCTAGGTCTTAGGCCTGTGTCCCATTTCAGGTCTGCGTTTCTCTACTGCTCAGAAACAAAAGGCACCAGGTACTCCCTGCAGAAGGGCCTGAGGAGCCCCCGGCACCTTGGGCTGTCACTGCATCCCTCGCGAAGGTCTTAAACTAGCTGAGGCAGCAGCTAAGCAAGTTTAGTACAGATTTAGATTGGAAGGAGGAAAAAAGTTTGATTCTACATTTGTTTGAACAATTTGCCCTCTGACTTAAAGGAAACACATAT
>CABHPQ010002218.1:16844-24344 GCA_902168405.1 Peromyscus aztecus | reverse complement strand
TGGATCCCCTGTGTCCTGAGGGTTTACATGTATGAGTGACATCAGGGGTAGACAGAGGACTGTGAAGGGTGCCGAGCCCGAGCTATTCTGAGGGGCAGTGCCAAGCAGGCCCGGGCCAGGCTGGGATGTGGGCTGTGACATTACCTCTCACTGCCCGTTTATGCGCTCTCCTTCCTGGGCAGCTCATGCCAGCATGGAAGGGGCAGTGAGGAACAAGCAGAGGAGGGCTGGGCTTAGCTCAGGTGTGGGGCACAGCAAGAGTGGATGTCACCGTCACCTGACCCGATGGCTTAGTTCAGTGGAGGCAGGGATCAGCAAGCAAGAGGGGTGCCACCAATACCCTGTGGCCCAGCTCATGGCATTGTCAATTGCAAAAATAAGCAAAAGCTTTCGTAACATGTGAACAGGGTCTGAAACTCCACCTCCAGGTCATAATAAAGCTCTGTCAGGACAATCAGCCGCTGGTTTCCCCGCTCTGCTTACTGCTGTTGCTACAGAGGTGAAGTTGAACTGTGAGACCACACAACCAGCAAGGCTGAAAGTATTTACTGCCCAGTTCTTTCCGGAAGAGCCTCGCCAAGCTCAGGCATGGAGCCCCCTGCCTTCCTGTGGTGACAGAGCTTGGCATGTGGTAGTATCTCACACAGCTGGTTCCAACCATTGTCATTAATCAGACTGGGTGGGGGTGGGCTGCGCCAGGTGTGGCTAAAACTGCCTGTCCCCAAAGATCTCCTGGCCAAGCCCTCTTAGGGACAATCTAAATCATGACCTGGAAGAAGAGGGTCTGCTGTGCTCTTCAGGGAACAGTGATTGGAAACACAACTTCTTAGACTATGAGAGAGCCACCCCCTGGTGGCCTGTCCATGTGCTGGTGGCCTTGCTGTGTGTCTTAGTCAGTGTTCTACTGCGGTGAAGAGGCCCCATGACGATGAAAATGCTTATAAAGAAAGGCACTTAACTGAGGCTTGCTTACAATTTCACGAGTTTAGTCCCTTGTCATCATGGCAGGGAGCATGGCGGCATGCAGGCAGGCATGGTGCTGGAGAAGTAGCTGAGAGCTCTACACCTGGATCCTCAGGAAGCAGGGAGAGAGAGACACTGGGCTTGGCTTGGGCTTTGTGAAACCTTAAAGCCAGTGACACACCTCCTCCAGCAAGGCCACACCTCCTAATCCTTCCAGCTCCCAGGCACTCAGACCTATGAGCCTATGGGGGCCATTCTCACTCAAACCACCACGCTGCGTGACAGTGGCATTCGGAATTTGTGCCGCGCTGTCTTCTTGATGAGACCATCTGCATTTCTCTGAGAAGTGACATCTCCATCCAAGACTGGAGGGGAAGATGGGCTCCTACGGACAGCTCCAAGCCCGATGAATGAGAAGCAGGTCTGTACTAGCCTGTGGGGACGCCTGAGCTTCTCATCAGGCTGCCCTGTCTGTATTGGCTAGTGTTATGTCAACTTGACACAAACTGAAGTCATCTGAGAGGAGGGAACCTCAGTTGAGAAAATGTCTCCACAAGATCAGGCTGCAGGGCGTTTTCCTAATTAGTGACTGATGGGGGAGGGCCCAGCCCATGGTGGGCGGTGCCATCCCTGGGCTGGTGGTCCCGGGTTCTATAAGCGAGCAGGCCATGGGGAGCAGAGCAGTATGCAGCACCCTCCATGGCCTCTGCATCAGCTCCTGCCTCCAGATCAGCCCTGCTTGCGTTCCTGCCCTGACTTCCTTCGATGACAAACAGCAATGTGGAAGTGTAAGCCGAATAAACCCTTTCGTCCCCAAGCTGCTTTGGTCGTGGTGCTCTGTCACAGCAACAGCAACCCTAGGACACTGCCCCTCACAGAGTAGTCAGGCTGCTGTGGAGGGTGCAGCACATCTCTGCCTGTCCTTGACTGTCATGGGAAAAGCAAGAGTCAGAACACTGAGAGGAGTGGGGAAGCTTGAGAAGGCCATTAGTCCTTTACACTCGACCCTGTCAAATGCTGAGAAACGGGGACAATTACATTTTCATTTAGTTATAGTCAAATGTGCAGAATGTAAAATTTAGCCCCGGTCAACCCTAAACACACAGCCAGGAGGCACTGAGACATTGTGTCACTAATACCGTCCCCCATCTCAGAACGCCTGCCTCGGCAAACTAAACCACATCCAACAAGCGATGTCCCTATCCCCACTCAGCCCAGCCATGGCAACACCGTTCTTCTTTCTGACTCTGGGATGTGAGCCCTTAGGTCGTTCCTGTAACAGACACAGGGTCCTCAGCTTTAGCCACTCGCTCACTCTTCTTCCCAAGTTGTAACAGGTGTACAAAAAAAAAATTTTTTTTTTGAGACAGGATCTCACTCCGTAACTCTGGCTTGTCTGGAACTTGCTATATAGAACAGACTGGCCTCGAACTCAGAGAGATCCACCTAATTCTCAAGTTCTGGGATTGAAGGCATGCACCACCATATCCTGGTCTAGAAATTTATTCTTTTTTAAGGCTGAGTAATATTCCCATAGAAGCACAGTGCCTTTTCTTAGCCATTCACCTACTAACAGACACTGCTTGGCTCCCACCTTTGGGTGTTGTGAATAAACGCTGTGCACATGAGTGTGCAAATCATCTTTATACCCCTGTTTTTAGTTTGTTTGCCTTTCTATTTACAGTTTGGGGCATGGAACCCAGCATCCTGCTTTTAATTCTTTTGAATATGTACCCAAAAGTGAGTTTCTGGGTCGTAGTCACTCTATTTCCTTGAAAGAGAGACGGGGGGGGGGGGGGGGGGGGGCGCGGGGTCTGTCTCTAGCCCAGGCTAACTTACAACTCATTATGTAGCTAAGGATGACTCTGAACTTCTGGTCCTTCTGTCTCTACCTCCCGAGTCCTGAGATTGCAGACATGGGCCACCTCGCCTGACTTAGGTGGTGCTGGGATGGAACCCTGTGCGGAAAGCACGCCAGGCAAACCCAGCCTGTTTTGCTTTTGGGGAGCCACCAGCAGAAGTGGTACAGTTCCCAGCCCGACTCCCAGAGCACGAGGTTCCAACCTCCACACATCCTGTCCCAGAACTTGCTGTTTTCTGTTTTGCTGACCCTGCCCGTGCCAGTGGGTGAGAGGTGGTTCTGTTCTGTTTTGCTTTCTCTTAGATAGCCTATAATCTCCACAGAAACACACAGCTGCCTCCCCTTGAAGGGTGTCTGACAGATGAGCACACTCACATCTCTCCCAGACCAAAGGTTTGGTGCCCTGGAAAGTTCTTCCTCACCCTTTCCCGTCAGTTCATTCCCATCCACTTCCGGGTTTCTGTCACGTGGAAGAGAGGTGCCTGTCCTTGCTCTCAGTGCTCCCCAAAATGAGGACAGGAAGGAAGGGGTTTGGTGGACCACCACCTCCCCACCCCCACCCATGCTGGCTTCCCCAAAGTGTCTGGGAAGCAGAGGATCCACATCTGCAAACACGTTTCTAGCATGGCATTTCTCCATGCTGCACCCCTCCCCCCACCCAGGCCTGCTGTGTTGCTTTTGGGGGACCTAGCACAGGATGCAGTGTCCTCTGCTCCATGACAGTTGGATGGTATCAGGCCAGGTGCTTCCGGAAGGTTGATCCAGCCGGGCTGGGGGAGTGTTCCCAAGCCCAGCCGGGCTGCCGAAGCTGGAGCTTTAATTGCTGTGCTGGCCTGTCCCCAGCACCCTACCCCAACTCCCAGCTACCACAGAGTGCTCTAACCTCAGAATCCACGTGCGGTTAGAAACATGTCACCCTCTGTGAAGAACCTGAAAAGAAAGCTGCGTCCCCCACACCCAGGCTGGGGCCATTTGGTGAGGAACGGGCAGTACCGTGGGGTGATTTCCACCTACCCGAGGGCTTGGATACTGAGTAACGCAGTCTGTGCCAGCACCGATGCTTCATGTCTCCATGTGACCCCCAGCAGCTCTCTCTGGCTAGCACGTGACACAGGGTGCTGAGCAGACCAGACAACGACGACACAGTGTGCAAGCGTTTGCAGAAGGGTGAGGGCAGAGAGGCACCTCTTCAGGGTGTGGGTGGGCACCTCTCCTAGGAAAACGCACCACAGTGAGTGGGACCTAAGCAGTGACATAGGGTCAGTGAGGACGCCACCCACACGGCACTGCACCACAGCCAGCCAGGAGGCTGATCCGGTCCTGCCGCAGTCCTCCTCTCCTGTCACAGCCTCGGGACAACAACAGGCTCCACCCCAGGCAGTCGCCTCCTTAGGCCTCTGGTCTAGCGCTTCGGTGTCTTAGGCAGTCAAAGACTAATTTCTAGTTCACTTGTTTCCCCTAAAGACCAGTTTCTCTGCACTGGGGGTGGCTGTCCCACTTGACTCCTTTTCTCCCAGCACTTGGGATCAGATTGAGTCTGACCCTGAGGGGACACGGCCACCCATCCTGTCACCAAGCTGCAAGGTCTCCACAGGTCTCGCTGCTGAAGTTGGTCCCCACTCTGTGGGCTGAGTTTGCATGTGGGCAGCCTGCTTCACCCTGTTCCACACAGTGCCCTTTCAGAGCTCAGCACCTCCAGCAGGGCCCTGGGTCTGCAGAGGGCTGTTCATGACCTCCTTGGAGACCGGGTTTTCAGAGCCAGGGCTGATTAATTGAAGACAGCCACCGAGAGAAAATGGGTTGGCTGCTGGGTGCAGTGAGCTGTTAGGGTTCGGCTTTGACCTTACTGGTGGTGGTATTGCATGCCTGTGTGTTTAAGCACGTGAATGCAGTGACCACAGAGGCCAGAAGAGGGCGTCAGATCTCTTGGGGCTGGAATTACAGACGTTTGTGAGCCACCCAGTGGGGGAGCTGGGAACTGAACTCTGGTCCTCTCCAAGAGCAGTAAGCACTTGATTGCACTGCACTCAGCACAGATGCTGAGCCATCTGACCAGCTCCAGTTACTCCACTTCAGCAGTGGAGGCACAAGGATCAGGAGTTCAAGGCCCAACTAGGCCTTGTTTATATTTTTTATTTCAAAAACTAAAGAAAACAACAAAAACCAAAGCACACTTTTTTGTTAATTGTGGTAAAATAAGTGTAAAACTTCAGTTTTTGTTTGTTTTTGTTTTTTGGAGTTTTGAGACAGGGTTTCTCTGTGTAGCTTTGGAGCCTGTTCCTGGAACTCACTCTGTAGCCCAGGCTGGCTTTGAACTCAACAGAGATCTACCTGCCTCTGCCTCCTGAGTGAGGGGATTAAAGGCATGAGCCACCACCGCCTAGCTCTAAAAGGTCTTAACTATCTCCCTCCCCTTCCCCTTTTCCTACTTCCTTCCTTTTGACATGCCTCACTCTTTAGCCCAAGCTGACCTTGAACTCATGATTTTCCTGTTTCAGCTTCCCAAAGGTTGACACGTAGGTTGGTTGGTTTGTGTTTTGTTGTTGTTGTTGTTGTTTGTGTTTGTGGTGGTGGGTTTTTTTTGTGATTGTTTGGTTCTGTTTTGGATTGTTTTGTTTTTGAGACAAGGTCTTGATATGTAGCCCTGGCTGGCCTCAAATTCACAAGATCTGCCTGCCGCTGTCTCCAGAGTGTTGGATTAAAGGAGGGCAACACCATGCCCAGTGGTCCTAAGCATTTTAAGCACGTAAGTTCACCAGCAATCCCAGAACCCCCATCTTGTGTTGCTAGCAGGCATCTCTCAGAGAACGAAAGGGAAAGAAAACCCGGCAGTGCCCCCTTTAAAAGCTGGAAGTCCTGTCCTGGTCACGCGTCATCTCTCTCGGCAGCCACCACCTGCCTCCACACTACCACAGCAGTTTCCCTGAGCCAGGGAGGACTAATGGCCAGGTACGGGACGTTCAAGAGTTGATTCAAGACACAGGTGCCCCTGGAATAGTGCTCAGGCCTCTCTCAGAACAGCACCTGTTGCCGAGGGCTGTGCCCTCCCCACCTGCTGGCAGAGTATCCCCTCCATACCCTCACTTTTGATCTTTATCACACAGGGCTCTTAGTTCTTCATCACTGTGGGGCATAAGGTCTGTTCAGATTGGTGGGTGTGAGAGATTTTGAGACCTGTGTTCAAAGATAGTATCAAGCCAGGTGATGTGGCTCATGCCTTTAATCCCAGCACTTGGGAGGTAGAGACAAGAGGATCTCTGAGTTTGAGGCCAGCCTGCTCTACATTGAGAGTTCCAGGCCAGTCAGGGCTACATAACAAGATCCTGTCTCAAAAAGGGAGGGACATGGACTGGAGCTGGAGAGATTGCTCAGTGGTTACAACCAATGGCTGCTCTTGCAGAGGACCTGGGTTTGACTCCCAGCATCCACATCTGGCAGATCACAACTCTCTAGCTCCAGGGGTCTCCACAGGCTCCACATGCACACACTCCGCAGACATACATGCATAATTTAAAATGATATGTTTAGCTGGAATCCGCAGCTCACCCCTTTGAAAGCCCCACTTCTCTCTCCCCAAATCCTGCCCTCTCAGAGAATCTCCAACAGAGGAGAGCTACCAAAAAGCCCAATTCAGCATTCTTGACGGCTGCTCCCCTAAAGTTGCCAGTGGCCCAACCCCCACCTAAAGCATTATAATTGGGCAGAGGGTATTTAAGTTCCCTCCATCAGTTCAGCCATGTGGTTCTCTCCTGCCCCTTCTCTCTCCTCGATCTCTGCAGAATGGAGGACCCACCCAGGAGTGGCTTTGCCCAAAACAAACCTCATCTTTTACTTTTTCAATTCAGCTTGATCTGGCTTACTGCATCAGCAGAGAAATAGACAGATAGATAGATAGATGATAGATAGATAGATAGATAGATAGATAGATAGATAGATAGATAGATAGACAGATAGAACAGACACTCTCATTCTGCAGTTTCCCATCATTTCCAGGAAACAGGAGCTCTCCAACACAGCAGTGGCTTCCATCAGTTGGGATCTTAGCAGCAATGCTCTTTCTGTAACCGAGATCTTTCCTAACGCCGCAGCACTGCAGGGGAGGCATGCAGTAGTTAAATAAGCCAGAGCGGCTTCCCCAAGGGATGCCCTCACCCTCTCAACCCTGCACCTAGAGTCCACCCTTAACCCAGGAGACCCAGGTTACAAACCTAGTCTCAGGTGCTGTTAGCATTCAGACTCACCCCTTGGGGACCCACCCAGAGTCCTGATGTCATCTTACATAAAGTCCCCTTTAAGGAAAAAAAATATTCTATAGGCTGTCTTTTTGTCTTATTGACCATGTCTTTTGCCCTACAAAAACTTCTCAGTTTCAAGAGGTCCCATTTATTAATTGTTGTGCTCAGTGTCTGTGCGTCTGTGCTGCTGGTGTTATATTTAGGAAGTGATCTCTTGTGCCAATGCGTTCAAGAGTACTTCCTACTTTCTCTTCTATTAAGTTTAGTGTAACTGGATTTATGTTGAGGTCTTTGATCCACTTGGACTTGAGTTTTGAGGAGGGGGGTGGTGCACAGACACAAATATACACACAATTAATTAATTGATTAAAGATATCTACATCTGAATTCCTTAAAAAAAAAAAAAACCCAGCCAGGTAGTGGTGGCACACGCCTTTAATC
>CABHPQ010002218.1:0-16744 GCA_902168405.1 Peromyscus aztecus | reverse complement strand
AACTGGATTTATGTTGAGGTCTTTGATCCACTTGGATTTGAGTTTTGAGGAGGGGGGTGGTGCACAGACACAAATATACACACAATTAATTAATTAATTAAAGATATCTACATCTGAATTCCTTAAAAAAAAAAAAACCCAGCCAGGTAGTGGTGGCACACGCCTTTAATCCCAGCACTCAGGAGGCAGAGGCAAGAGGATCTTTCTGAGTTTGAGGCCAGCCTGGGCTACAAAGTGAGTTCCAAGAAAGACACAAAGCTACATAGAGAGACTGTCTTGAAAAAACAAAGAAAGAAAAAAGAAAAAAGAAAAAAACCCTCCCTCTTCCTCTCTCTCTCTCTCTCACTCTCCATGAGGTAGTGCACATCCCCTCTCTTTTTTTCTTCCCTTTTTTCTCTCCTCTTGTTTCCTCTCTTCCCTTCTCCCTTTTCCCCAATAAAACTTTCCACGTGGGTGCCGTGTCTGCATGGTGTGAGTGAGTTTCTGCCGCGTCCCCCCTTGGCTGCCGCCTGACGTATCCACATGGTGTGTCTCCCCCACCCACCACGGGCATACAACAGATGCTCCCGATAGTGTGATCCTGAGACAATCCTCAAAGTGCGGCCATTCCCAGAGGCCCACGTGGCATCCCTAGTACCACATAAACCTGGAGTGGTAATCCCAGCACTCTGGAATCAGAAGACTGGAGATCAGGAATTCAAGGTCATCTTTGACAATATAGCAAGTTCCAGACCCACCTGGCCAGGGGAGCGAAGATATAACATCATTGGGTCTTTGTTTGTTTGTTTGTTTGCTTGTTTTATGTATATGTGTGTGCATGGATCTGTGTGCACCTCATGCAGGCACCTGAGGAAGCCAGAAGGAGGTGTCAGATTCCCTGGAACAGGAGTTACAGGCAGTTGTGAACCTCTCAATATGGGTGCTGGGAACCAAATCAGGGTGCTGGGTCCCCTGAAAGAATAGTAAGTGCCCTTAACCACTGAGTAATCTCTCCATCTCTGAGTCTGTGCAGTCTTGAGAGGTCTGCAACTGCAGAGGAGTGGCCTGAGGCAGTCCTGGGGAACGTGGACAGAGGCTGGGCCGGGCCGGACCTCACACCAGCCAACTTGGCTAAGGAGGGTAGAGGGCTCTCTGGGCCTACCCTAATGCCCTTCTTTACCATTCCCTCCGCCACCCACTCATTCACTTTCCCATCAATCCTTTCTCCCGCTCATCCCCACGCACCTGTCCACTCCCCCCATCCGTCCGCACATGCAGGCCTCCATCTGCCTACGCTTACCTACTTACCTACCTGCCTATCCATGTACATATGTGTCTAAGACGCACGTATGTATGTGCCCTCTGCTTTTCTTACCTCCCCACAGATGTGCGTGTGCTCGTATCCATTCCCCCCTCGGCAGTTCCCGCTCAACGTGATTCCAGCACATTCAATGTCTGTCTGTGTCGCTCTAGTTCATCTGTATGTTATGCTAGGCTGCCAGTTGCACAGTACCCAGGATGGGGAGAACGTGGGGAAAGGTCAGCCCTGGGCTGGACCACTGTCCAACCTGTCGATGGAGAGATAAGAGGCACTTGGGAGAGAAGCACGGAACAGCTACTCAACACTGCAACACATTCTACATCTGTACAGAAATAAGCTTGCTGCGTCCCTCCATGTGACTGCTCCCAACAGCCACCTTGCTTCCCAGCCAGACTGCACCAGGCCACTCCCACCAGCAGACAGGGAGCTGCTTTGACATCTCCTGTCCGCTCTGTTTCCAATCTGCAATCTACCAACTCCTTTCAACGGTCTTTTTCTTGCTGCCTTGCAAAAGTCCCTCCTCTAACTCTAGGTTCCAAGGCTCTGTTGGCTCCATCCCCTGGATGTTTCCAGGCTGTGACTCCTCTTTCCTTTAATTTAGAGCATGTGGTTTTCTTTCTTCTTGGATGCTGCAGAGTGAGACCCGCAGCTTTGAAATTGGAGGCAGGTGTCTACCATGAGCTGTCTTGGTCACCAGTGCAGGACTACCGTGATGACGATACGCAGTCTTGATCTTTCCAGTGCCACTGGGGTCTCTGTGTCCTCATAAAATCTTTTTCCTTTTTTTTTTCTTTCATGAAAAAGACCTTACATACCAATGTGTGTGTGTGTGTGTGTGTGTGTGTGTGTGTGTGTGTGTGTGTATGTGTGTGTGTGTGTGTGTGTGTGTGTGGTTTTTGTTTTGGATTGTTTTTTGTGTTTTTTTTTCTTTTGCTTATGTATTTTGTTTTTTTATTTGTGTGTGTGTGCTTGTTTTGTTTTGTTTCCAGACAGAATTTCCCTGTGTAGCGCCAGCTGTCCTGGAACTCACTCTGTAGACCAGGCTGGCCTCGAACTGAGAGATCCACTTGCCTCTGCCTCCTGAGTTCTGGGGTTAAAGATGTCACCACCACCGCCCAGTCCTATTTTTGTGTTTTTGTAGGTTTTTTTATGTGTCTTATTTGTTTTTGGTTTTGCTTCTTTTTTAAAAGAGAGAAAGAAAGGGTATAGAGTTGGGTGGGTGGGGAGGTAGGAAGGAAAAAAGAATGATTAGAATACATTGTATGAAAGGAATTTTTCAAATAAAAATAATTTTTTAAAAAAGGGGTCCTGTCAGCCTTCCACATATCCAGCTTCTGTGTCTGTGTGTTCAGCTAACGCTGGATTCCAAACCTGAAAGGAACTCTAGTCAGTGCTGAGCAAGCTCAGCCATCCACTGAGCCACAGCCTCGGCAACACAAGCCAGCACCACTTCTCAGTGCACAAAGGCTTCGTCAGCTGCCCCTGGTGCTATTGAGAGGTGCCATTCAGGAGGACGGAGCACATGGGAGGAAGTCAGATCACTCAGGGCCTGCCTTTGCCAAGGCTATTGTGACACACACACCCCGTGTCCCCCACTCTGATGCCCCTGGACTTCCCAGCTACCATGGGATGAGCAGTCTTCTCACCGAAAGCCCCCACAGTGACATCCGAGTCATGCCCAAAGCAACACAGACCAGTGACCAGGTGACCACGGTCTGAAAGTGTGAGCCCGAACAAACCTTCCGTCTTCCTCACGGTCACAGAAAGGTGATAGACCAGACCGAATTCCTCCACACACTTTCTTTCCTTGTTCCATATGCTCAAAGAGAGGCAGGTGCTTAGTGTCTCACCCAGGGCCATCCTTCCGTGTGATGACACCAACAGCATCTTAGTGGGGGCTGGCACACACAGACAACCGGCCCAGGGTGGTTAGGAAGCACGTGCCATGGTCAGTGAGTGTTGGGTGTGGGCATGTTCCAGTCTGAACATGAGCAGTCATTATAAGGCTCCCAAATGGCTGGTGGCTGTGGTTCGCTTCCTGCAGAGATGTGATGTCTTTTCTAAGAAGCTGGGAGTGTTGTTTTACCTAAAAGTCAGAAAATAGGGAGACATGGTCTTGTTACCCTAGACACTGCTTATATGTGTTGCGTCCTTTGGGGATGTGTGCAGCCACTAACCGGGTTTGATTTTTCTTATTGTGGTTAAAATGTATGATATGATACAAGTGACCATCCTGAGCATTTTGAGCACAGGTTCTATGGAGCTCAGTGTAATTGTATCCTATGAGCTCTCCATCTTGCAGGTCTGAACCCCGGAGCCCATCCAGCAATTCTCCTTTGCCCTTCCCTGCACCTTCTGGAAGCCACCGCGCTGCTTTCTGTTGCTATGACTGGCAGTTTGAATGTCATGGGCCCCCACAATCCCATGGGGAGTGGCACTCTGAAGAGGTGTGGCTTTGTTGGAGTGGGTGTGGCCTTGTTGGAGAAAGTGTGTCACTGTGGGGGTGGGCTTTGAAGTTTCCTATGTTCACGATACTGCCCAGTGTCTCAGTCGACTTCCTGTTGCCTGCAAGATATAGGATTCTCAGCTACTTCTCCAGCATGCCGCCATGCTCCCCACCATGATGATAATGGACTGAACCTCTGAAACTATAAGAAAGCCACCCCCAGTTAAATGTTTTCCTTTATAAGAGTTGCCTGGTCATGGTGTCTCTTCACAGCAAAAGAAACCCTAACTAAGACTATGACTAATTTATAAGACTATGACTAATTTAGGCATATAAGCTGAATCATGTAATGTGTGACTTTTGTGACTAGGCACCAAAACTACACAGAGAAACCCTGTCTAGAAAACAAACAAACAAACAAACAAAGATTCCTAACAGTAGCAAAATTAGAGTTAGGAAGTAGCAAGAGAATAATCTTGTGGTTGGGGTCAGCACAACACATGAGGAGCTGTATTAAAGGGTGGCAGCACTAGGAAGGTTGAGAACAACTGCTTCAAATGGTAGCCATGCTAGCATGGTGACAGCTCTCCTGGTCTGACTTCCTGTTTGATGGTATTGAGCACTGTTGTGTATTCTGTGGGCCCTGTTCCTGTGTGTTGTCTTTGGAGACCCGTCTATGCAAATCCTTGACCAGTTTTTCAATAGAGTGATGTGATTTTTGTTGCTGAAGTGGTCAGCGCTCTGCACACACCCAGCTGGACATTATATTTTCTCTAAGTCCTTTCAGGATCAAAAGGTTTTGTTTTTGTTTGGTGTGTTGGTTCGTTGGTGCGGTAGTTTGAATGAGAAATGTCCTCCATAGGCTCAGGTATCTGAACACGGTCCTCAGTTGGTGGCTGTTTGTTTGAAACTCATAGCCTCAGTTTCTTCCAGTTCACACTCTGCCTCAAGTTTGTGGCTAGAGATGTGAGCTCTCAGCTTCCTGCGCCTGCCACCGTGCCTGCCGCCTGTTACCATGCCTCCCTACCCTGGCGGACTCCTTCCCTCGGGAACTGGGAATCAGTGGTTACCATGCCTCCCCACCATGGTGGACTCCTTCCCTCGGGAACTGGGAATCAGTGGTTACCATGCCTCCCCACCATGGCGGACTCCTTCCCTCGGGAACTGGGAATCTATGGCCACTTGCTACTGTACCTCCCCATTGTAGTGGACTCTCACCCTCTGGAACTGGAAATGGTGGCTTTGGTCATGGTGTCTTATCACAACCACAGAACATTTGTTATTTTTTTAGAGAAGCTCTGAGCTGAGCCTCTGTGAGATGCCCCAAAGCATCTGGGGAGGCATTGCTTATCTGTGACAGTCTAATCATATCTGAACAGCATTTTTTTATTTTCTTCTAGTCCGGAACTCTTAGAAATGGAATTTATGAACATAGATGGTCACCAAGTTATTAGAGTTAAAATTTGACTTCGTGATGGCAAAAAGCAGTATAAACATTCAGTATAAACTATATTCCAGTATTCATTCCTTCGTTTTTTGACACACAATGGAGTTTTGTTCAGCAATAAAGAGGAATGAATTATTTAAAGAAAATTGGATCATATATTTTCTTCCATATTTGAAATTTAGAAGAAAAATAAAGAACATGAAAGTAAATTCGAAACCACAAGGAATATGAAAGGGGATAAGGGGACCAGGAATAAAACGGTAATGAAGCGAGTGTCACACATTCATTTAAAAAATAATTTTTGTTTTTAGAGTGTGTGTGTGTGTGTGTGTGTGTGTGTGTGTGTGTGTAACGTTCTTTTCCAACAGTTGTGAGCCACCCAACATCTTTCCAGCCCCTCACTTATTTGGAAAACAGGGTCCAATATAGCCCATGCTGGCCTCCGTGTCCACCTCCCAAGTGCTAGGGTTACAGATGGGCGCCGCCACACCCCACTCCATTTTTAATTGTGATCTTTAACTTATCTGGCAATATGCAGAATGGTGTTCTCTGTGGTGCTGGGAAGCAGCAGGTGAAGCCCTCGGTGGCCAACACCATCAGGGACAGAAGCAGCGAGAGTTCCCCAAGTGTGAGCTTGGTGACACACAGCAGATGAGTGACAAGATTTTGTTCTCCATAGCACTGACCAGAGCAAAACCAGACATCATGAGCCATGCTTCCTGTATGCCACACGCCTGTTCCCCGTGTCCTTACCCACCCTGAGCATCCAAGGGACAGACAGACCCAGGGACTGTCCCCATTTTAGATGGAGCCATGTGACAACCCAAAGTGCTATCTAGACTGCCCGGCATGTGGTGGTGGCACTGTGGCCAGTCCCCAGACTGTGGAGAGAGCGCTGTGGACCGAAATGTTCATCACTGAACCATTGCAGGTACATGCCTATAACCCCAGTACCTGAGAAACACAGTGAGGACAATTGTGACTCTGAGACCAGCCTGGCCTGCATATCACAACCACATGTGAAGGAAGAAAGAGGAGGGTCAGGGGGTGGAGGAACAATTTTGAGAGAGGCCACAGTCATATAGCTTCCATTACAGTATATCATTACCATTGTTTCTTCCTGGATATTGTTGCTAGGTTTTACTGTAATCAATCTCTAAGTTAAACTTTGTCATGACATGAATAAGAAGTGGTTACTATGGGGCCCTGTGCCGTCTGAGGCTGCAGCATCCCCTGGGCTCTTGGGATTCAGGGCAGGGAGTCCTGTGCTCCTTCCTTCCTCCCCATAATAGCAAGAGAAGGCAGGGCTGGGTCAAGGCCCTTTTCAGATGCCACCACTCAGGACTGAAATCTGAACCCCGCCAAGGCATTTGGTGCAGAACCTTCCTACTTCGTGCATTTACTCCTTCTAACCACTGAGGCAGCAAGCATAGGGAATATTTTAGCAACCTGGGGCTCCACTTGGTCTGGGCTGCTGTGTACACATGCCCTTCTAATATACATTTGGCAGCCTGAGACCCTTGCCTGCACATACTGTGCACACATACCCTATTCCAAACAATGGATCTAGCAACCTGTTAGCAACCTAGGACCCTCACATGCGTTGAGCTGCATGCACACCCAACTCCAGGCAGGTCTGTTTTGTTCTTCCCCTATCCACCCAGCCCCACACAAACCTGAGACCCTTGAATGTCCTCACTTGTGCAGCATGCTACCAATCTTGACGGTGTTTCCTTCCTAATCTGCGCTACTTCTGTGCTTTGGATAAAGTATTCTTGCTACTTTGCAACCTGTGTGTATCTTAATTTCACTCTTGAATAAGATGCCAAGAACCTGGAAACAGTAGGCCCAGACACAGGCAGGTCTATTTTGTTCTTCCCCCTTTCCACTCAGCTCCACACATACCTCCACTCTGGGTGCCAAGAAGGCCCATTGCTGGGCTGTCCCCGAAGATGGCACTGTAACTACTTACACCCCCAGGGACACCTGGGATCAATACTGGTGCACCAGAGAGGAGCGTCGGGCCCTGAACCAAGGCCCCGTTCAGCTGCAGGAGAACAGAACTGCTCTGTTGTTTTTCCAGCCCCCTGCTGCCCTCCTACCCCGGACCTTCTCTGTCAGCAGAAAGTTTCCCACCTCAAAAACAGCCCCCCACCAGCTACCTGCATGCCACCCACCACTCTAATTTATATGTTAAAGTGCCAGCTTCCCAGTAGGGCAGTTTTCACACAAGTGACCCAGTTAAAAAGAATCACGTGTTAGCCAGGTATGGTGGCTCATGCCTGTAACCCCAGAACTCAGGAGGCTGAGGCAATCCAAAGCTATCTGGGCTACGCAGTGAGACCCTATCCCTGAAAAAGAATACAAAGAAATAGAAATAAAGACTTTTAAGGCCAGCCTTCAGAGTTATATCCTGTCTCAACAAGATAAAATAAAGCCATTCATTGTGGCATATGCCTATATTCCCAGCACTCAAGAAGCTGAGGCATAAGGATCAAAACCCCACGGCCAGTCTGGGCCACAAGACAGGCCCCATCTCAAACAAATAAGTTCTGAGGGTAGGCATCGTGATGCAACCAGTTGTGAGTAATACAGCCAACGTGCTTATGGGAGATGAAGATATACTCATGAGGAAAGACGCCATCAGCCAGACCCCAGGAGCAGCCTCAGGCTTCCAGCGAGCAGAACGGGAAGAAAGCAAACGTGTGTCATTCCCACCAGCCTTCTGTCACACTTGCACTTTGGCCTGTGCCATCCTGGAAGCTAACACCTCCCACCCCAGTCTGCCTTCTTTCTCCACATACAAGCACATGAGTCACTTTCGAACCCCATTAGCAGTTTGTCACTGTCATGTGAGTGTGGGACTCTGTTGGCAAGTGGTCCTGAGCCCCGAGCTCTGCATCCGGTCGTAAATGGGTGCGTTCCTTGTTGAAATGGCACTTGTAGCCCTCTGTTTCCCGGAGGCCTTGGCAACAGCCCAGATTATATTCGAAATAGGAAAAGGCAGCTTGGTTTAAAGACCCGGGCTTCTCAGGCGTCGCCTTGATTTATGAGAAACTGGCATTAAACAGTTGAATAACAGTGGCCTGCCATTCACCTGTGTGTGGCTGAGAGGCTAATAAACCACACATTCGTCTCCATTGTGATGACATGAGCTGACCCCACCCTTCTTCGAAGCAAAGACGTGTCATGCTGTTCCAAATGTCCTTTTGCTAAGTGTGTTAAGTGGGTCCAAAAAACGATCGTGTGTATTATCTTTTCTAAGGAAATTCTTGTATATTATTTTAACTCAAAACATTTTTTATACACAATGACTAATCAGAGATTAAAAAAAAATCAAGGCTGTCTGCCGGCACAGCTGGCAGTCTGCTGCCTTCAGATGTAGCCCTCCCTGATTGCCAGTCGGAGCAGGTGGGGTGCACAGTCCCCCTGAACTCAGGCCAGGCAGAAGTAGCTGTTCCCCAGGCTGCAGAAGGAAGCCCTGCTTGTGGTCATTCCTGTTTTGTCTCCCTGGGATCCAGAGATAATTCCTAAGCTTTCCCTGACTTTGGTTGCAAAGGTTGGGACGGGGCTTCACCCGGGGTTTCACAAGCCCAGCAGTGCAGGCCTTCCGAGGAAGCCTCCTACAAGGAGTGACCTCATGAGAGGAGAACTAATATTTGCTTCCTAATTTCCCAGGGGAAGGCTAATCTTTGGAAGCACAGAGCCTCTGGAGGCCAATAAACTTGAGAGCAGAAGAAGGAGATTGTTCCATTGTTCCCCCTGTGAAATGGAGTTTGTTTTTCTTGCTATTCTTTTTCCCTTCAGGAAAGCTCCGCCTCGGGAGCCCTTACAGATCACCCTCGTACCCCTGCTTCTGGCTTTCCCCCCATTGTTCCCGGGGCCTTCTTAATCGCCGCCATCTCTGTCAAGTTCAATGCCAGCCTTGTCTCATGTGCTCCTTCCCGCTCTGCCTCACGTTCCCAGAGGGTTTGCTACCCGCCACACTGGTGAGCCTGAGGCCAGTGGTGAGGTGGTAAGGGGACAGCAGCAGGCAGCCAGCTCCCAGTCACCTTTGAGAATCGCGTGTTCCACCTGTCTGACTGCAAGGGAGGCGCTTGTTACACAGCCTGACCTGTAACAGCCATGGAAACCACCAGCAGGAATGACGGATCCAACCTGGGGTCCAGTCGGGGCTACAGAGAGCATCCCACTAGATCAGGAGTGCCAAACCTGTAGGAAAGGTTGGGCAAACTTCCAGCAGAGAGGGTGGGTAGGCAGGTAGGAGGAAGGGATGGCTCCTGTGGTGTGTTCACCAGAAAGCCAGCCGAGCAGTAGACAGAGGCTGCTTGTTGCCCGGAGGAGGTGAGAACAGCCCTCCCCAAGCCCCCAGGCCTTTCCCTGCAAGCCTAACAAAGGTGGCCTCCCTTCCTGCTTGTCAAGGCCAGGGAGATTTTAACTCTGAAGCAGAGGAAAATGGTTGAGATCGTGCCCAGTTCAGAAGCTTAAATCCCAGAAGCAGGACAGAGCAGTGGCCAGGCCCCCCAAATGACGAGAAGCCCAGAACTCCACACTAAGCTTTCAACCTGCCTGTGCTGCTGACGCCCCCTAAGAGCTCAGTGTGTCTCTGTGCCTCCCCAGACCTGCAGACACCACTCTCCTGTCCTTACAGACTGTATGGAAAGCAAGTTCCTCAGATCTCATTTCACACAGAAACCTTTCCTTGTTCCCAGCAATCACGGCTGTCAGCCATCTTTCTTTTGATCTCCCTTCCTTCCTTCCTTCCTTCCTTCCTTCCTTCCTTCCTTCCTTCCTTCCTCCCTTCCACCCTTTCTTTCTTTTTACCTGTTGTGACAAAAGGAAAAAAAATACCATTCAGAATAAAATATACACCCCAAAGAGCTAAGGATCTAGGGCAGCAGGGAACATGCAGGACCACTAAGAAGCTCCTGGAATAGGGAAATCTATCTCTGACTGCTATGAGATATGCAAACAGGGGACCCCAGCTGGCCAGGGTATCCCATGTGTGCAGGGAAACATGCTGGCATGCTGGGCAGATGCAGCGGCAGGCTGGCAGGTGACCCATGTCATGCAGGCACGGTAGCGGGGCAGTGGCCGACAGCCATTCATGACCCAGACGCTGCATCCACATGGAAATGGTTTATTATAATAGAGAGATGAAGAGAAGATAGGAAAGAGGGAGAGAAGAGAGAGGAAGAAAGAAAGAGAGAGAGAGAGACAGAAAGACAGAGAGACAGAGACAGAGACAGGGGGGTTGAGAGTGCACACCTCGAGGGAGGAGAAGCGGAAGAGAGAGAGGAAGGGGAGGGTTTTTCCTTAAAACGAGGCTTTCACACCAGGACACAGGGCGGCACCAAGGGGCCGGTCAGAACACTAACACTGGTTTCCAAGGGATGGGTCAGAAAATTAACATAACTCTGTTTTGATTATTATAAAAAGGTGAGTTATAGATAGTGAGTGGGGTAACAAGGGCGCTGAATTCCCGACACTGCTTCAAGCTGACAAGGGGCAAAGTGGGGAGGGGGAAGCCAGGAGTCACCCACGGTGGGAGGAAGCGTGAGTGAAGAAGTATCGTTGGGTGTCACCGCGGAGATCTCAGGTGTCTGTTCCTTGAGGTTCCTAGGAGAAAAAAATAGATTGTTATCATTGGCTTTATGACCGGGGCTAGCCATGGGAAAAGTGATAACTGCCAGAAGAATGGAACAGGGAAGTGCCCTGGTGTGCAGAAGAGGCAAGGGTGAATGAGTGAGAACCAAGAGCAGGTGTGCCCTTCATTGGGACAGCTTGGAAAACCAGGTTCCAGTCGCTGGGCAGGTGCCCGCCTGAGCCTGGAGAGGTGGCACCAGCAGTGAATTGAGGGATGACGTGTTCTTCAGGGTTGTAGGAACCATCACATCTGCCGTTTCTCTGGGGGTGGCGTGCATCCATCCCAGTTAGCGTCCTCCTCGGGTGGGGTTGGCATCCTCGGAGCTGCTGCCAGCTGGTGCAGGGGCTGGCATATCTGGAGAGCCCCTTGGCCCAGGCATGAGGAGGGAAACTGCAAAATATGCTCGAAAATGGGTGAGGTGAAAAATGGGCTCTGGAGACTGTTAATTTTTCATCAGACCAGATTTCTTGATACAATGGCAGAATTTTTCCCAGGAACCTGCAGGTATCTGTAAGACAGTTGGAATGGATTCACATCATGGCAAAAGGGTTAAAAATCCATTAAGAGACTCTTAAGAACTCTTTGTAGTTAGTGTTCTATCAATTTATCAAAGCTGCATTTATCAGTACTAAAACTTTGAACCTCTGGAGCTGTATCTGAAACCATTCTACCCTGTACCATGAAGTCTGTGAATGAGGCATACCTGTCTGTAATTGGAGAGCTACACAGCAAGCCATGATGTAAGAAGTAAAGAAAGGTATGTAGAAAGGCAAAAGATAGATGGGATAATTTAAGACAAACTGGCAAGAAACAAGCCAAGCTAAGACCAGGCATTCACAAGAAAGAATAAGACTCCGGGGCTGGAGAAATGGCTCAGAGGTTAAGAGCACTGGCTGCTCTTCCAGAGGACCCGGGTTCAATTCCCAGCACCCACATGGCAGCTCACAGCTGTCTGTAACTCCAGTTCCAGGGGATCTGACACTCTCACACATGCATGCAGGCAAAACACCAATGCACATTAAATAAATAAATTTAAAAAAAAAAGAATAAGACTCCATGTGATTTATTTCGGAGCCAGGTGGTGGGTTCCCTAAAGAGCCAAAGAGTAAAAACAAAACAAAACAAAATAAAAACAAAACAAAACAAAAGAAAAGAAAAAAACCACCAACACTAGCTGTCCATGAAGCAAATGGAATCCTCTGTCCTTGCTTCCCCCTTGATATGATTACAGATCTGTAGCACTGTGCCTGGCTTCTGTGTGGGAGCCGGGGATCGTAATTCAGGCCCCAATGCTTGTACTGATGGGGAGATTAATTCTTACCACAGATCTTAGCAATGGTACTGTATTAGACCCCTCCAGACCTCATTAGGAACCTTCACCTTTCTGTTAAGTGAAACCCTCTGAGGTTCCACTGGCCGCGTAAGCGTCCAGTGTCCTGTCTCTAAGGGCAGAGAACAGCAAACAGATTTTACATGAAACAAAGCAAGAGTCCTTGAGCTATGCAGGCTGTTTGGAGTTGTTGGGAACTAGATGGCTGTGCCTGAGGTAACTGATCATTTTGGTAGGTAAGGGAGGCGGTTGTTTCCCTGGTAAACAGAAAACCACCTCACAAGGTTCTGAGCAGTGCAGAATTTAGGCTTCTGTTTGTTTACCTAGTCACAGCCCTTCTGTTTACATCCATTGTCACCAGCACGGTCACTGTTGGAGGCTCACTTTGGACCTAACACATAGTGAGTCTGTTAACTTGTGGCTGCACAGTGGAGGCTGACTGGAGAGGACCATTCGAGACGTGACCACCTGTGAGAACAAAACAGGAAAATACACCCTGCAGGCTAAGAGTTAAGAATACATTCCTGTTTGTCCTATTGGCCCACCGACCCCAGATGTGCTTGACCACATGTGGACAGGAGGTACGTGCGTGGGTCGGAAACACATCAGGATATATGCTTGCCCCTGACTGGATCTGATGGGAAATACGGTGGCCCCATTGTTTTGCCTTTTTAAGCCCCTGCAAAACATGACTTGTGACCATTTTCTGGAAACCTGAGATAGACCTGGCCAGAGGCCATCCCCCTGCCCAGTATTTAATTAAAGCTCGTATCAAATTTGGCTTTAAATTGTGGTAGTGGTCTTATTCATGACTGATGAGATTAACACACATTGTTTGGAATAGTGTCAATAAAACATGACTGTGCATTTCTGGAATTTTCCACTCCATATTTTCAGCCTGCCTGGAACCAAGACCCAGGAAAGCAGCATGATGCTGTAAGGGATAGCCACTGTGTTGGCCAGGTGTGAGGACAGAGACAGCAGCAGTGAAGGCCAGGGTGGGGACCTAATGCTCCAAGATGCTAAAAATCAACAAACTACAACAAAACTGAAAAGACTTAATCTAATCTGGCTGACAAGCAGAAAGAAAGAAAGAAAGAAAGAAAGAAAGAAAGAAAGAAAGAAAGACACCAAGAACAATAGGAATTGCCCATGTATCCACTGGAGCATGGACGAAAGAAAGGAAGAAAGAAAGAAAGATAGAAATACACCAAGTCCATTTTGTGTTGCCCATATATCCCCTGGAGCATGGTCAAACTCCCAGTGGCCGGCCCTTAAAGAAAACTGAGTCCTTCCCCACCCGCACCCCCTGCCAGAGGCCATCAACTGTGAAGAGCTACACTTCAACATCTTTATTACAGCTTTCAAGGACACTCTTCAATATCTTCCTGTCTAGATTGTTTCTTTTTGGGGGGATGTGGTTGATTTTTTTATTACTCTTTGGGGGCCTGCTACACAGCTCCCACATAAATACACAGACTTATTCTTACTTATGAATGCCTGGCCTTAGCCTGACTTGTTTCTAGCCAGCTTTTCTACCTTAAATCATCCCATTTCTCTTTAAGTATGTTTTGCCTCTGGGCTTTTTACCTTTCTGTATTCTATATGTCTTTCTTTCCTTCTTACTCCATGGCTGGCTGTGTGGCTGGGTGACTGGCCCCTGGCATCCTCCTCTCCTTCTCCTTTTCTCAATCTTCACTCTTCTCCTTCCTTCTGCCTAGATTTCTCCTCCCATTTATTTTCTCTGCCTGGAAGCTCCGCCTACCCCTCTCTCCTGCCTAGCTATTGGCCATTCAGGTGTTTTAGACAGGCAAAGTAACACGGTTTCACAGAGTTAAACAAATGCAACATAAAAGAATGCAACACATCTTTGCATCATTAAACAATGTTCTGCAGCATTAACGAATGTAACACATCTTAAGCTGATATTTCACAACAGAGGGCAGGTGTCACAGAAGCCTTCAGGGTCTTTCATTCTCAACTGTGGGTCTGTGTCATCGATACCACTGCAACACATGCTTCCTTGCTCATAACAGCCAGCAGGAGCATGGACTTCTACGTGGTTTCCAGAAGCAGCATGGACCATAGACATCCTTCCTCGTGGCCTCTGGCAGCAGCACTACACACATCACCGTGGCCGCCAGCCACAACTTAGACATAACTCACCCCTTGTGGCTATGCCAGTCTTGTGGCCTCGCGGGTTGGTGGCACCTCTCTTGCTTCTTGCCACCCCTCAGCTCCACTCACAGTCCGGTTTAGTCTGCCAGCCATGCTCAGCCTGGACCCCCCTCTGCCTGCTTTTCCCCTTACATCTACAGTAAAAACCTTCTCCACACCTTAGGAGCACTCATGTCCTCCTCCTCTCCTCCTCCTCCCCCCTCCTCCTCTTCCTCCTCCTCCTACTCCTCCTCCTCCTGTAGCTAGAGTTTCCCTACCTTGCCCACAGTCAGGACAAATCTCTGTCACTCGCCAGTCCCACAGCCGCTCAGACCCAACCAAGTAAACACAGAGACTTATATTGCTTACAAACTGTATGGCCGTGGCAGGCTTCTTACTAACTGTTCTTACATCTTAAATTAATCCATTTCTATAAATCTATACCTTGCCACGTGGCTCGTGGCTTACCGGCATCTTTACATGCTGCTTGTCCTGGCGGTGGCTGGCTGTGTCTCCTTCCCCTTCCTGTTCTTTTCTCCTCTCTGTTAGTCCCGCCTATACTTCCTGCCTAGCCACTGGCCAATCAGTGTTTTATTTATTGACCAATCAGAGTAATTTGACATACAGACCATCCTACAGCATCCTCCTCCTCCTTTTATTTCATTTTTTCACTCACTGATGAATTCCAGTGAGAAAACACTAAAAGAAGACACCAGACATCAACTCATGTGCACGCACACACACACACACACACACTCACACACCAAAAAAAAAGATAAAATAAATATAATTTAAACAGTAAAATAGAATGGTGTCCTGTGAACATTGAGGGAAAACAAATGCAGCTTGTTTGGCTGTCATACCTCTAGTGAGAGTGAGGGCTGAGGTGCGTATATACGGTAAATGCCTAGCTTAGCCAAAAAAGACACCAAATAATGTGTCCATAAGGGAAGAGACCATCTACCCAGTGGTCACAATGCTACAGTTTCAGGCATCCCCTGGGGGTCTTAGGACAGATGCCCTGCAGACAAGGGAGCTAGCCCAGACATTGAACCCACAGCCAAGTGTACTGTGAGACACATTCTCTCTCTCTCTCTCTCTCTCTCTCTCTCTCTCTCTCTCTCTCTCTCTCTCTCTCTCTCTTTCTCCCATTTGTTTTAGCAGAACAAAAGTATATTTGTTCAGAAAAAGTAAGAAAGAACTAGGAGTTGGGAGGGTTCAAAGGAAGACACTCCCTCTTTTATTGAGACAGTTTTATGTAGCTGAGACTGGTCTCAAACTCAGTATGTAGCCAAGGATCCTGATCCTCCTGTCTCTACCTCCTGAGTGTTAAGAACACAGGCATAGGCCACCACCCCAGTTCCTAGCGTGAAGTTTCAACACACAGCACCACCGTCAGGAAGCAGACAATGCTGGGGTTCTGCCCGGTGTCTCCTGATTACTCAGGTCCAGAGCCCAGGCTGTGGATCCCAGGTGCTGCCCACATTCAAGGTGGTCTTCCTCCTCAGTTAAACCTTTCTGAAAATGTCTGCCTAGACAGACCAGGTGTGTTTCCATAGTGACTGTAAACAATGTCCCCCAGACAGACCAGGTGTGTTTCCATAGTGACTGTAAACAATGTCCCCCAGACATACCAAGTGTGTTTCCATAGTGATTATAAACCATGTCCCCCTAGACATACCAGGTGTGTTTCCATAGTGATTCTAAACAGTCAAGTTGACATGAAGATGAGCCTTCACAGCAGCCATGGAGAGCCTGTAGAAGTCCTTTGTGGTGGGGACAATGGATCAATGGTGGTTTGTCCTTCCAAAACTCATGTTGAATCTGGTGACTAACCACTAACCCACACTTTAGGCTGAGGCAGGAGGATGACAAGGAGTTTGAGGCCAGCCTGGATTAGAGTCAGACTCAAAAAAAAAAAAAAAAGAAAGGAAGGAAGGAAGGAAGAAAGAAAGAAAGAAAGAAAGAAAGAAAGAAAGAAAGAAAGAAAGAAAAAGCATCTGATAGCGGTGCAGGGGATGACCGGGTCTGGGTTGGTGTACAGGCCTCATCTATGGACTAACTAACCCTCTTTCTCTGGGAACTTGCTCTGCACACCAGGTTGCTTATTCAGTTCTGTAGTGAAGTACGCAGAGGGGTCTTCCTGCTCACCCTGCTGAGCTGAAGCTCCTGCAGCCCTCACAAGCATCCACACAGATTTGGAAATCACACGCCGGGCCCAAGCCTGGGTTTTTCAGGTTTTGGGCTTTTTTGTTTTTGTTTTTGTTGTTTTGGTTTTTCGTGACAGGGTTTCTCTGTGTAACCCAGGCTGGCCTCGAACTCAGAGATCCACCTGCCTCTGCCTCCAAAGTGCTGGGATTAAAGGCTGCCACCACTTGTCTTTGTTTTGTTTTTTAAGATTTTACATATATATATAT
>CABHPQ010002217.1:61481-71984 GCA_902168405.1 Peromyscus aztecus | reverse complement strand
CTCTCTCTCTCTCTCTCTCTCTCTCTCTCTCTCTCTCTCTCTCTCTGCAGCTCTAAGCCACACTCAATTTCCTAATTCCTTGTGGGATTGGGAGTGGTACAGCCTCCCTGGAAGCCTTACCCTGTTCATGTTCACCTTAGAAATCCTGTATCAAAACATAGAGTACACCATCTCTGGATTTGCTCACTATTGGCAGATTGTCCAGGATAGAGCTGTTTAATTTTTTTTTCCCCTCTTAACTGAAGCTGGAAGAGTGGACACCCTATGAATTTGTCCCCATCACGGTGTCTGTCCTGTATCAGGGCCAGGTCTTCACTTCGGTGTCATGTCTCCCCATGTTTAAATGACTGCCCATCGAACCCCCAACTCTGAGCCGGAGAGCAGCACAGCCTGGGGCAGAGCTCTGTCGCCGATGTCCCTTTGAGTTCATCTTACTCTGTGGTGCTGAGAGTCTGGGAAGCTGTGCTGTCTCTGTCCTGCTAAGGAAGAGCAAGCACACCCGTGGGAACAAGAGATGGAGAGAGCCTCCGAGGCTGATCAGTATCTTGCTACCCACCAAACCAAGTCTCGTCTTTTTAGGTGACGGTATGAATGGATCTGTCCCTTGGATGTCTTCTGCTCTCACCACGGGGGTGCAAACCAACCAGGTGTGGGGTGGTGCCACAAGATCCCCAAAGGCAAACTGGCCCCAAATCTCTATCGGACATGGGAAAAGCATTTCCTCAAATATAAGAAAGAAACTTTTTAAAACACCATCCCCAAGGCTGGGGATTGAGGTCAGGCGGTAAAAGAACTTGCCAGGCAAGTGTGAAGACCTGAGTTAGAATTCCCAGAATCCACAAAAGAGGCTAGAGTCTGTCTGTAGTCCCAGCATCCTACGGGGCATGGGAGTTGGAGACAGGAGAATCCTCAGAGGCTTGTGGTCATCAAAAAAGCCAAGGCCCTCAAACAAGTATAAAACCTCAGGTGTCAGGGCTGGAGAGATGGCTCAGTGGTTAAGAGCACTGGCTGCTCTTCCAGAGGACCTGGGTTTGAGTCCCAACACCTACATGGCAGCTCACAACCATCTGTAACTCCAGTTCCAGGGGATCTAGCAACCCCCCACACTCCCAACACAGCCATACATGCAGGCAAAATGCCAATCCTCAGGTGTCATCCTCTGAACTCCACACCTTGGAGTGTCATGGCACACACATGCCCTTATTCAAACTCACGCATGCACACGGGCACATGCACATTCGCATACACACAACATCTTTATAATTAGCAGAAAATCGCCAGCCCCCACACCTGTCCAGCCACCGAAGAAGGGCCTATTGCATGCCCTGATCTGGGCCAGCCTAGATCTCTCTTAACAATGTTGTCCCTCTTCTCCGGCACCCCCCTTTTCCTTTTGAACTGAAAGGCTCCCTCTGTCTGCCCCAGTTTTACTTTGTCACTGAGACCAAAGTGTCCACACGTCTGCATCATTGTAGACAGATAGCCAACTTCAGCGGGTGTGGGCTCCAGTGCCAAACGGATTGAGGTCACCTGTGAACTCTTTATCCTTTTAAAACACAGATATTGAATCCAAACGAAGCTAAGCACGAAGTACAGTTGGGAAAACTGGGGGAAGCCAGGGAAGGCTGGGAGAGCCAGGGAATCCATGTGCAAATGTGAAGGAAGCTGTGTGGGCTCAGGAGTCAGGCTCTCCTGACTGCAGGAGACTAGAACACTCTGCTGCTGTCTTTTCTGGCAATGTTAAAAGAGTTATTTTGAGAGCAGCTCTTAAAAAAAAAAAAAAAAAACCTTTGGGAAAGTAATTTACATCTGTAAAGGAAGTACTGGTATAAGCACTCCCTCAGGAAGAGGCATGCTCCTGATAGCTGCTGCCGAGAGCAAGCGCTGGTACCTCACACACAGCACCTGGATGTGTGGATTCCTTTATACTGCGGGCACTCAGGGAACACCGGCATTCGCATTCGAGGCTTTCTCTAAGCAACCTCTACCTGCCTAAACCCGCCTAAAACAGTGGTTCTCGACATGTGGGTCACAACCCTTTTGGGTAGTGTGTGTGTGGAGGGGGGTGTCAAATAACCTTTTTACAGGGTCACCTAAGACCAGCCAAATATCAGATATTTACATTACAATTCGTAACAGTAACAAAATTACAGCTATGAAGTAGCAACAGAATAATGTTATGGTTGGGGGGTCACCAAAACATGAGGAACTGTATTAAAGGGCCGCAGCATTAGGAAGTTGAGAACCACTGCCCTAGAGGAACTAACTCACTGTGTATACTGCCTTCTCAGGAACCTTCTCAGCCAGGGGAGGTTAACACAAACCGCATGAGAGATTGGTCACCAGATAGAGTGTGGGTGACTCAGAGAATCACCCAAACAGGAAAGCCTCTACCTACCCTCAGAGGTCAGAGGTTGGAGAGGTAAAAAGAGCTCATGTCAAATGGACTTCCTTCCCAGAGCAGCAGAGGGGGGAGTTCACTGGGAGTAAGTAGGTTTCTGTCCACAGAAGGCTCCAAACTGGCCAGGGGTGATCATGCTCGGCCTTCCCGGTCTTTACAAAGCAGGGTGCCATGTACCGACCGCCGTTCGCTGTGCAGAGGAGCTGCCCAAGTGAGCCACAGGCCTTTCTTCGGTGGCTGATTTAATTCACTCAGTATAATGTCCCTAAGTGTCACCCACGTGGCGTGTGACAGAGTCCTCCTTTCTGAAGGATTCTATTGCACTTCCGTTCGCTGCCCCTGCTATCAGTGGACGTCAAGGGCCGCCTCCCCCTTGGTGACTGAATAGAACGGCACTAGGCATGACTGTGCAAACACCTCCGATTCCGATGCTTTTAGGTATGCGACCAGATGGATTCAACATGGCTCTATTTTTGGTTTTGAGGTGCCGCCTACTGGTATCTGTACTGTTCCACATCCCCACAGATCTGCTACCCACAGGTGGAGGTAGAATTAAATGCTTATGCTGCGTTTTTATCTTGCTGATGAATAATTTAGACATTTCTTACATTGGATTACCACTGTTGCTTATTCAGCTATTAAAAATACCAGCACAGGGGCTGGAGCAATGGCTCGGTGGGTAAGAGCACTGGCTGCTCTTGCCGAGGATCCAGGTTCAGTTCCCAGCACCCCTAAGACAGCTCACAACCATCTGTGAGTCCAGTTCCAGGGGATACGACACCCTCTGCAGACCTCCAAGGGTGCCAGGCATGCCCATGGTGCACAGTCATACATGCAGGCAAAACACTCACAGCACTTAGGTTAAAAATAAATCTTAAAAAATAGCACAAGTTCCTAACTCATCTGTTAACCTAACAACAGAGAATATCATCCTAAGGAAATGATTTTTAGAGCTCTATTTTATTCTACACACCCACATGCACATAGCATGCAACGTGCATACACACAACATGCACAAATGCATACATGCAACGTGCACACACACAATACAAGTAACTTTAAACTGTAGAGCAATTAGCTCAGTTTGCAGTTTGACATGGTGTTAAAACAGGAAAACTTAGAGAGTCCACCAAAAACCTGTTAAAACTGAAAAAGTACACTAAAAATATGGATAAACTACAGCATCAACATACACATCAGCTTTGTTTGTATCTCAGAAAGAGATTTGTACCGTCATTTCTATTAGTATTCCTTACTTACATCTGTTTATTTACGTGTGTGTGTGTGTGTGTGTGTGTGTGTGTGTGTACAAACATGCTCGTGCACATACATGTGTCGTAGCACACTTATGGAGGTTAGAGGATAACCTGTGGAAATCAGAATCACATTTCCTGACTTCAAAATACATAAATATAAGCTGGGCCTAGTGGCTTTGACCTGTAATTTTAGTTACCTGGGAGACAGAGGCAGGAAGATTGCGTGTTCAGAGCCAGCTTAGTCAACTTAGCAACTCTGTCTCAAAATAAATAAAAAGTAAATAAATACAAATCAAAGGTGAGTGTGGGTCGGCTCAGTGGGTAAAGATAGTTGCTGTCAAGCCTGATGACCTAAGTTTGATCCTTGGCACCCACGGGAGAGGGAGAGAACTGACCTCCATGTATAGCGTTAGCATGGCTGTGATCATACATATAAACAAACAAACAAGTAAATAAATATGTAAAAGAAGGGTCTGGCTAAAGATGTAGGTCACTGCTAAAGTGTTTGTTTAGGGAGATCAAGGCCTCGGGTTCAACACCAAATACCAAAAGAGTGTACTCCCCACCTGTAATATAAAACAACGTGGTGATGATGTGAAAGGAGGTGTATCAATCAATCAATGGAACAGAACAAAGTCTTGAAATAAACCCACGAATATGCATCTGATCCTTGACAAGGTGTCAGCAAGACAGTGGAGAAAGGAAGGTCTCTTCACCAAAGGCTTCTGGGAAAACTAGATCTCAAACATGTAAAATAATGAAGATGAACTTCCACCTTACACCACATACAAAAATCAGTGCAAAACCGATGAAACACATTAAGACTCGAAGAAAAGATAGAGGAAAAGCTTCGTGGTGTGGGAGTGGGCGGTGAATTTTTAATGTGACAAAGCACAAGAAACAAAGGGAAAGCCAGACACACGGGACCTTGTCAAAGTACAACACTTCAGTGCAGTGAAGGGAACGGTCAGCAGTTGGAAGTGTGACCTACGGGAGGAGAAAATATTCACAAGTCGTATAACTTAATGAAGGTTTCACATCCACAACCTGTATAGAACTCACTAACCTCAAAAGCAAAAACAGAGAGCCGAACAGGTAGACATCTCTCTAGAGTTCTATACAAAAGGTCTGCGGGCTCATGAAAGGACTCACAGCATCACTAGCCATCAGGAAAACTCAAGTTAAAAATGAGTTATTAATCCACATGTGGGTATTATATACACATATAAAGATGTTAAGTGTGAAAATGTGAAGGTAGAGCCCTTGCACATTATGGGCTGAAAAGAAAGAGAATGCAGTATCTATAGGATAGCATATTGAGTCTCCTGAAAAAAATTAAAAATAGAACTACCATATGGCCCAGAAATTCCACTTCTGAGTACTTATTTAAAGGAATTGAAATTAGAATCTAGAAGAGATATTTGCAAAATCATGTTTATTACAGCTTTATTCACAATAGCCAAGAAGTAGAAGCAATGCACGCATCCACTCAAAATGCAGCAGCGTATGTACTCTGAGGGATTCATACAGCTGTAAACAAGGGAGAACGCTCACCTATGTGATGCAGATGACTCCCGAGAGCACTGTGAAATAATATAACAGGAAACAAAGACTGCTTTACTCCGTTTCTGAGGTGTGGAGAGCCAGTGAACAAAGAATAGAACTGCACTGGGGGAGCGGAGGGTGGAGGCTGCTATTGATCTTCTGTGGGCTTTAGTTATACAGACCGAAAGAGTGATTGAGATCTGCCAGTCACACACCGGCAGCTAGCAATACTGCAGCATACACTGAACTCTCAGAAAGCGAGAAGGTCTCACACACAGCATCTCTACCAAAAGCTTAATAATGGAAATAGAAGAGTTGTATAATATAATCTGCTGTTTGGGTTGTCTAATTTTTTTAGGCAGGCTCTCTGGCCCATGCTGACCTCGAACCCCCTATGTAGTCACTGATGACTTTGACAGAAACCCTTTCACAGACTGCTGAGGAATGCTAAAAGTATCCTCCATCAATCCTTCTGTTTTCCCTGTCAGCGTCCAGCCCAGGCTGAGCCTAGGATGTCGTCTTGGACATAGTCAGTAGGCCTGTCCTTTTGGGGTGCTCGGGGTTTTCCTTTGAACCTAACAGGGTGAATTAGCAAGATGACAGACTAGTAGACCCCAGCCTTTATTACTACACAGAGGCTCAGAATTAACACAGTCTATAGATCTAGGAATCCAAACGTTTGCGTGGGAATTCCGGAAATCAGTTAAGAAGCTGTTCTCCCCCCAGGTGAGATCAAGCCAGAGCACTACAGGGAAATTGAAAAGTCCTGGTAAAACGGCTCACGGTGAAGACACTTGCTGCCAAGCCTGACAAGCTGAGTTTGATCCCCTAAACCCACATGGTGGGAGGAAAGAACCAACTCCCACAGGCTGTCCCCTGACCTCACATTCACTCTGTGGTAACCACCCAGCACCCTACCCCCTCCAAATAAATAAATGTTTAAAAAAAGAAGAAATTGGTCAGAAGAGCCGCTTTGCTTTATCCCCAATCACTCCATTAAGCTAACACTACTCACTTTGGTTTGTGGCTTCTCCCTGGGATGGGGGTGGGGTGGGGTGGGGTGATGCACAAAAGCCTGGTTTTCAATTCATCTAAGAGCGCTAATTGAACGGGCAGAGTTTGGAAGCCTGTGGGCCCTTGAAAGCAAGGGTGAGTTCTCACTGTCACCACAGTGCCAACTCATGGAGCATGGATGGTAGACAGATGTGTGCAGAGCTGGCCCAGGGCCTGGCATCTCGCTTGACCTGGGGACTTGCAGGAAGCTGGGATATGCTCATGAACTGCTGAGAACACAGGAGACATGGTGGCTTGCTGGTGTACCACAGACTTGCAGCACAGCAATGCAAACCAGGAGCCCGAGATGCGAGCTCCCCAGGGATCTGTGCAGAAGAGGAGGAGGAAGGATTGCAAGAGCCAGATGGGATGGAAGACTCCAGAGGAAACAGTCTTCCAGATACAACCGGACTGATGCACATATGAACTCACAGAGACTGTGGCAGCATGCACAGGCCTGCACAGGTCATAGCACTGACAGGCAGAAGCGGACACAGGATCCCACCTCTAACCAAGAAGCTATCTGCTATTGACAGCTGCTGACACAGGGAAAATTAGTTTTCGCCAATGGAATCTCTCTGGGTAGATTAACCTCAGGGCAGGTCCCATACCCAGGAGTAGCTGACCAACACAAATCAAACTCAAAGGTATTTTTGAAGTCTTTTTTTTTTTTTTTTAAATCTCATTTTGCTTTGTTTGGTCTTTGGTGGTGGTGGGTGTCAGAAATCAGGTGCTCCGCCAGCCTGCCCCTCAGGGATTCAGCAGCTACCTCGTCACTAGTCTCCAACCCTTCAAAAGGTCCCCGCCTTCACAGACCTCTCACTATCTCTCGTTCTCTGTGTCTCCCTGTCTCTCTGCCTGTCTGTCTGTCTGTCTCTCATGCCCCCACTTTGAGATGGCCTTTTGATCCCCCCTCTCCAATAAACTTCTTATGTGAGATCTGTTTTGTGGTGTAATCTCTTTGCAGCACACCTTGGCTCCAACCTGCCAAGGTACCTTCTGCCAATAAATCCTAACAGTGGGGTTGTTTGTTTGTTTGTTTTGTTTTGTTTTGTCTTGTTAGTCTTTTGCTTGTTTAGTTTTATTTTTGATTTTGTGGTTTTCTGGACATTTTTGTGTGTTTCTTATTGTTTGCTTTTATTTTGTATGGTTGTTTGTTTTAAAGAGAGAGGGGGAAAAAAGAAGATAAAGTTGAGTGAGGAAGGAGGTGGGAAGGATCTGGAAGGAATTGCAGGAAGGGGAAAACATGATTAAAATATATTGTATGAAAAAAATTTCAATAAAGAAAAGAGATGCAAACTCCTAAGAGAGAAATCATTAAATGTCCCTAACTGAACAAGTACGTGTTGTATCAGCTTCTGTCACCGTGACAGGAGAGAAACAAGTTAGAGGAGAGAAACATTGGTTTGCGGTGTATGGTTTCAAGCATGTTATTCCGTGGTAGTTCCGTGGTAGTCTGACTCCATTGTTCATGGGCCATGACAAAACAGAACGTCAGCATGGAATGGACAGACTAGAACAGGGCTGTTCCCTCGTGGGGGTGTGCAACAGCAAAGAGAGGATGCCTGAACGCTGCCTCCTCCTCCTCCTCCTCCTCCTCCTCCTCCTCCTCCTCCTCATTGGAAGGTAGGTAGGTCTTCCTCTTCATTGCTGTGAGAAGTCCCTCAGAGATACTGTACCAAGAAGTGTGCTTTACTACCTTGCCAGGCATTCTCAACCAAATCAAGAAACACACCGCAGTCCACAGAGATTTCAGAGGCCCCTAGAAACTCTAGAAGACTAACTGGTGGAGATCGTCCCCTGGGTCAAGCTGATCAATAAAGACTAAGAGAGGTGGGTGCTTTTTCAAAGGCTTGAAACTTAGCAACAAACAAACAAGCCAAAGGGCACGTGTGCTCACACCTGTGTACGTGTGCCCACACCTGTACATGTGTGGACATAATGCACGTGCACACAAGTCCACAGAATCATGGCCCTTTAGAAGGAAGAAAGTGAATTCAGAAGCCCACCTCAAAGAAAAATTAATCTACCTGACAAAGTACTCAAAATAAATTGTCTTAAAGAAGTACAACAATTTTTCAAGAGAATGCAGACAGACAGCTAAGTGGAATCTGGAAAGTAGGCCAGGACAAAAGGAGAGGTCAACAGAGAGAAAAACATTAAAAAGAGGCTGAGTAGCTCTGGAAGGGGAGGATGCTGTAAGGGGGAGGGGGAGGGGCAGGGCACTGTAGGGATTCACTTCGTGCGGGTCAAGCAGAAGAGTCAGCACAGATCACTTGGAATCATCACCCGGTTGGAAAAGGGGAGACGAGATGATGGAGGGGCCTAGAGGACTTACAGGACACCATCAAGTTCATCACACACACACGATGAGATTTCCATTAGATGGAAAAGTGAGAGAGCCCTTCCCTGGAGAAATCACAGCTGAAAACTCCCCAAATACAGCAAAAGAAATGAACATTCAAAGTCAAAGTCAAAAGACCCCACCCAGGGGCCAGGTGTGGCAGCTCTCGCCATTAATCCTAGCACTTGGGAAACAGATGCAAGGGGATCTCTGTGAGTTCAAGGTCAGCCTGGTCTACAGAGTGAGTTCCAGGACAGCCAGAGCTACACAGTGATATGTATGAGATATACATCCTGTCGAAAGAAAGAAAGGAAGAAAGGAAGAAAGGAAGGAAAGAAGTAAGGTAGGAAGGAAGGAAGAAAGGAAAAGACTCTACCCAGGATAACTTGAGGAAAGTCACACTAGACACAAAAAAACTTTCAAAACTCCAAAACGAAGAACAAAAACCATTGAAAACAGCGTGGATCTAGCAACCATCAGGGACCAGAGAGCTCTGCTTGGATTATATGGAGTGTCTGAGCAGAAACACCACCAGTCAGAAGGAAGTGGATGATGACGTCAAGCTGCTGCCTCAGAAATGGAGTTCTGTCCAGAGCACTGTGTGGAGAAAATAGTTTCGCCCAGAACACTGCACCACACAAGACTTTCAAAAGCAGAAAGAAAAAAAGACAGGTGTGGTGGTATGTGGGGCGTTTACCCACCACCCCCACAGCTTCCCAGAGTTTTCTTGAGTGTGAGCAGCAGGAAATATTAGATAGAAGGATTTATTGCGGAGAATATTGCGGAGATAAACAGATAGAAAATAAAGGATAGCCTCGAGAGGGCCTGGAACCTTTTCCAACGGGCCCCCGACTGTCTCTGCCCCAGGGTTTTTATAGAGACGCCAAGGGGTGGAGCAAATGACCTCCTCCCCCAGCACAGCCAAGTGCAGACCATCTCAGACACCTGCACTCAGGCCCGTGGTCCTAATCATCCTCTATGTGGATCTGCTGGGTAAAGCCACGAGGAACCCGAGAACGGCCCCCAAAAGTGGTACACATCTGTTATCCCAGTCCTTGGTGGAGTGGAGGCAGGGGGATCTTGAGGTGGAGACCAGCCTGATCTACACAGCAAGAGCCCAAGAGAAAGGGAGGAGCGAGGCCTTTCCCACACAAACAAAGCTGGGGCGCCCATCACCACAGCCTGCCTGGCAAGTCCTGGCATATGAAGCTCTTTACATTGAGATCAAAGTCCATTGGGAATCAACATGAAACATGGAAAGAGAAAGCTGGCTGATAAAAGTGAATAGACAGACAAGTGCAGATTCCTATAATACGATAGTCATGGACATATATAAGTTTCAATTCTTATGCAGGATTTAAAAGATAAAAGAATACAATAATTATAGCTATAAAACTTTTAGTGGTTACAAACACATGAAAAGATGTGCTCTCTGTCATTAATAACAGAGTGTGTAGGAAATATAAAGGAGTAAATATTTAATACAATTAAATTATCCATTTAGAAACATTGTTATAAATAGAAGATATTTCTCCTCAATCATCATGGGAACTACAAAAAAAATACCTATAGAAAATACTGAAAAGAAAAAAGATGTGACTCAAACTGTCACTGAAAAAAAAAACAACAAACCATCAGGCCAGGCATGGTAGTACACGCCTTTCATCCCAGCACTCAGGAGGCAGAGGCAGGTGGATCTCTGTGAGTTTGAGGCCAGCTAAGGCTACATAGTGAGACCCTGTCTCAAAGGGGGAAAAAAAAACAGCAAAAAATAAAGACCAAAAAAAGGAAAAGAGAAACAATCTGTACAAGATACAGGAAACAATTAAATAGGTAGGAAAATTCTTCCCTATTGATTGTGTGTGTGTGTGTGTGTGTGTGTGTGTGTGTGTGTGTGTGTGTGT
>CABHPQ010002217.1:0-61471 GCA_902168405.1 Peromyscus aztecus | reverse complement strand
TGTGTGTGTGTGTGTGTGTGTGTGTGTGTGTGTGTGTGTGTGTGTGTGTTTAGGATTGAACCCAGGACCTTGTGCATGCTAGAAAAGCACTCTACCATGAAGCGCTATATCTAACACACAATACTTCCTTTAAATGGAAATAGATTAAACTGTAATTAAAAAGCATAGAGTAGCTGAACGGATTTTAAAAATGAAGACTGAACTATAAGCTGCCTACAAAAAAGACACACTCTAAACATAAGAACATGGCTAGTGGAAGTGACAGAAACTGATATTCCGTGCGGCTGATAAACCATGACCAGCAAAGCGGGCCATTCACAGATGACAAATAGCTTCAGCCGAAAACCGTCACAAGAAACAAACTCAGCATTACGTAATCAAAGCCATTGCACCAGGAAGATGTCAATGATAAGTATGCACGTCATCTTATGAATTGTAAATGTGTGCATTTATTCTTGAGGGCCATCTTTGCCCTTCTCAAAGCACTCACTCTCTTTGACACAACATGCTTGCTTCACCAACGGGCGTGGGGAGCCAAGCCTCCATTCGCTAATGGCAGGAACGCGAACTGCTAGGATGTGGTCTGGTTAGACGCTTTGCTCATGATTTATCCAAATGCCACAGAGACTTGAATGAATCTTCAAACCTCATTTTGTCAGGCTTGCGAGATGGTTCCGTGGGTAAAGTGCTTCGGGCGTGCCCGACAGCTGTGCAGTTTGAGGGACTGTAGAACCCCCGGGCGGAAGGCGCGGCTCGTGGAAGCGGGTGCATCAGAAGTGAGGCATTAAGGACCAGAGCCTGGCCCCGCTTCGGATCCCAGCCCTGTTTCCTGGTTGCCACAACGTGAGGCTCCTCTCCACTTACTGCAGCCACCGTGGCCTCCCCTCCGCCTTCCTGCAAGGGCAGATTGAAACCTGGAACCCAAAGACACCTCCTCCAGGAGGCTGCTTCTGCAGGCCATCCCAGGGGTGAGAAAAGTGAGTAATAAAACTCACTCCTCATCACCGACACAGAAACCTGGATCTGGGACAGCAACTACATGAAGTTCACGAAGTGACGTGAGGCCGTCTCAGATGCTAGTTCCGTGAAGGGCATCAGAGCTTCTGCAGCCCCGCCTGCTAAAGTGGCGTGTGAGCCAAGATGAGAAGCCAAGGTCTGGAAGGGAGCGTGGCAGGCGCTGCACAGGGGAGCGTGACAGGCGCTGCACACAAACCCAAGCAGCCAAGGATTAAAAAAAAAATTACTTCAAGCTGGCGCTGAGAAAGCATCAAGAACTAGAAGAGATTACTAATAGTTAAATACGAAGAATTATTTCTGGGGGGAAAATGCTTTTGAAAATCCATTTTGAATATTTTTCTACTTGAAAATCTGAAGTAAAACATCCCCTTTGTTTAAAATATCTTAGGGTAAAAGAGTTTCAGCTCTCTGCGCTGCCTGGGCACAGGGGATTCACTGGAAAGCGCCGTCTTCACAGTAGGCAGCAGCTTTCGGGCCACACGGTGAATGCCACATTCACACTGGCTTCCAGGAACAACTTCAGCTTCCCCTTCTCTGCATTCTTCACCTACAGAGGGCTGATTGGTCCAGCGGTTCGAGACTCTTTTTTATCCCAAAGTTGAGGAGAAGAGAAGAAGAGGAGCCTTTGGCAGCTAAGGAGAGCAAAGCTGGCATTTGCTGCTAGCAAACTGCCTCCCAGTCGGATGTATTAAACCCAGGCAAAGACACAACCAGAAGAAGATGAACATTAGAAACTGTGTCTGGGAGCTCGGGAGAGAGCTCAGTGGGTAAAGTGTTCGCCGTGCCAGCAGGACAGCCTGGGACTGGTTCCCCAGAACCCAGGTAAAAGCCAGACATGGTGGTGTATGCCCATAACTCCAGCGCTGGGGAGCGGAGGCAGGCAGAGCCTGGGGCTTGCCAGCCAGTCTAACCCAAACAGTGAGCTCCAGATTCAGTTAGAGATCCTGTCTCAGAACACACACACACACACACACACACACACACACCCATACACACACACACACACACACACACCCATACACACACACACACACACACACACACACACACACACATCCAGGAACTGAAATTGGAGCACAACTCAAATTCGAATGAGCAGATGAAAGAGCGAGTCATCCTGCCTGTGGATTGAAAAATTCACACAAAGAGAATGAAGAATGAGGGGGAAAAATGGGGTTGGGGATTTAGCTCAGTGGTAGAGCTCTTGCCTAGCAAGCGCAAGGCCCTGGGTTCAGTCCTCAGCTCTGAAAAAAAAAAAAAGAGAGAAAAAAAAAGCTTCAAAGGTCGGAGCAATTTATAGAATAAGGAATTGCCTCATTCCCTATCATGGCCAAATCATATATAACAGCCAATAAAAAACTTTAAATTAAGGGCTGGAGTGATGACTCAGCAGTTAAGAGCACTGGCTACTTCTCTATTGGACGCGGGTTCAATTCCCAGCACCCACATGGCAGCTCACAACTGTCTATGACTCCAGTTCCAGGAGATCTGCATATGGGTACAGGCAAAATACCCATAAATATAATAAAATAAATATTTTTTTTAAAATCTTTCAATTATTCTAACGGGTCACATGTGGAATCATGTGGAAGCAGTGACCAGTTTGAGGTGAGGCCTCACGTTTGTGGTACTGCTGGTGAGATCAGGAGCTTCAGGCTATCCTGGAAGTTGATCTGTATAAACTGACTCCAAGAAGCCTACTAGGGCAGTCATGCTGGAGTCAGGACTTAAACCTGAGGCAGGCTAGGAAGACACAGAAAATTACGGGGACATGGGCAGGGGGAAAAGCCCCTCATCCAGTAGTCTGCTGGAAACTCCTCGCCGGCCGAAGCAAGAATCCCTGCACTATACATTCGCGGCAAAGGGTGCAGGAAATGAAAGACTATTCCTTTACATGCACATAGTTTATTTCAAAATAGCAATGAGCCGGGCTCATGACTGAGTCTGACTTTGGGCCAGGCCTGATTCCTTTCCCCAGACATTTTCTGGGCAACTCCAACAAGACTCTTGGTGGCTGCACCTGCCTCCCTGCATCCCTGTGGTCCAGATCTTTACAGTGTGGATGCAGTCCTGAGGTTCCCCTCAGGAGCCACACAGGGAGCTCACTTGAGTTCCTTAATGGTTCTTTACAGATAACAGCTTCACACTGCCAGACCAATCAGATAACCACAGGCAAAGAATTCAGGGGGCCCTCAAATTCTCCCAGAGACACCCACACCCACGTTCTGGGGTATACCTCTCTTTCTCCTAACCTCGTGCTTAAAATCCATATTAAAATACCTTTACTAGATCCAACTCTGCGTCACCCTAACCCACCCCAAAACTGAGGCGGAACACCTGGAGCTGCTATGGGACACAGAACAGAGCTGTGACCCCTTCCCCACCCCTCCAACCACTGACAAAATCTCCACACTGATGGATGTCTGTATGGGTCTGTCATGCAACAGGGAAAATTGGAAAATAGAGGTTTACCAGACTTTGATGAGAACTAAAATGTCTCCAAAAATAAAAGCCACTCAAGACCTCGCAGCTTGCAGCCTCTGGGATTTACCTGGGCAAAACCGGGACATTTCTAAGCCGCAGGACAGCCCTCATACTTAAAACCTCACTTTTAATATGTCGAGAAACTTTGGTTCATTTTAGGAACTATGGACCGAGGAAAGCTCTAAGAGACCTCAGCTGGGCCACAGGGGTTAGCTAACAAGCATAACTTGTCCCCACGGCGTGGTGTTCAGACTCAGCTCGGGAAGGGGTTTAAAGCACCCTCACTGTTCTCCACTATGTTGGGCAGGTGGCATAGCCAAGATGTGTTAGGGGCCGGGCATGGAGGCTCATGTCTGTAATCTCAGCGTTTGGGAGGCCAAAGAAGGAGGACCACCAAGAGTTCAAGGTAAGCCCAGACTACACAGTGAGTTCCAGTCCAGCTTGGGCTAAAGAGTGAGATCTTTCTCAATACCCCTCTCCCCAATCAATGGCAATGCCAAGAGGCCTGATGCCTCTCAGTAGGGTTCCTGACATGCAGGGGTTCTTAGCACAAGGTGCTACAAAAGGCTTTCCTCTGCCCCTTGGCCAGGGCCCTGGGCTAGGTGGATTCCATGGAAGCAAAGCTATGACAGGTAAGAGATTAGGTCTCCTTGTGGTGTATAAGATGCCCAGGGGGCCTGGGGGCACTGTCAGGAACTGTTCAGGAACGAGGCGGGTTGTGTCGGATGCTCCTGTACACGCTCGTCATCCGCTTAAGTAGAACAGATGAATCAGACTCCACGGGTCCATCCGGTGCTCTTCCTGAGAAGGATGCTCACACTCCACTGCTTGCCTTTCTAAAGATGAGAGGCACCCCACAGGCAAACATTGCACTCTCCTTTGAGTGCTTGTCTGACAGGCTATGAATGTGGGTTGAGACCATGTTCTGTGCCCAGTTTAGCCCAATTCTCTCATGTCGTGTTCAGTGCTTTAAAGGACTTCTCTCTTCCCTGCAAAGCTTGACATATAAAATCAGAAGGACCTAGAAATGTCCTCCTTGGGAGCCTACCACCCCATCAACCAATCTAGAGATTTTGTGTGCAGAAAGGTGTTCTGGAGGAAACGCAGGCTGCCCCCACATGGGGAGGGCTCCTGATATGACCATCAAAAGAAAAGAATAATCCAACTGAGCTCATGCCTTCCACACAAGTCAGCTCCACAGGAAGACTAGAGTGGGGTTCCCACCGGGACTTCAGCTCTGTGTTCTCTAGGCTGATAGTGGGCCATTCTAATAAACCCTTGGTTACCGTCATAGCTAGCCTCGGTGGCCTGTGTGGCTGCTTTTCCGTTACCATGACAACTTGAGATAATCACCTTATTCAGACAAAAGCTTCATTGGGGCTCAGGGTTCGGGGCTTTAGTGAGAGCTTGGCCCTGTTGCTCTGGGCCCATGGTGAGGCAGTATGTCATGGCGTGTGTGCAAGCGTCCCACCTCACAGTGGCAGGGAAGCAAAGAGGGAAGGGGCTGGGGACCCAGTGTCCCCTTCAAGGGCACATCTCAGTGACCTGACTTCCTCCCGCTGGATCCCATGCCTTAAAGTCCTTCCAATGATACCATGAGACTAGAAACAAGCCTTTAACACGTGGGCCTTTGGGGACATTGGTCCAAACTCTAACCTGTCTGACTTGAATTCATGATTTCAATTACTTTAAGACTCGCAATTTAGCTGGGTGGCGGCGGCAGCGGTGGCGGCGTACACCTTTAATCCCAGCACTTGGGAGGCAAAGCCAGGTGGATCTCTGTGAGTTTGAGGCCAGCCTGGTCTACAGAGCAAGATCCAGGACAGGCACCAAAACTACACAGAGAAACCCTGTCTCGAAAAACAAAAAACAAAACAAAAAAGAAAAGAAAAGAAAAAGACTTACAATTTATTAAAAGTCAGCACATTATTTACTAACGTTGCTTTGTATCTCTGCACTGCCGGTGTCCGGCCATAGAAGCATGCATTCACTGACAACTTCCTGCAGCATTCCCAGGAGAGATGTGGCATGTAAAGACTTGCTAGGTACAGTCCTTGTTAGGGACAGGGACAGGCAAGCGTGGCTTTGGAAACAAAGGGCAAGTTGTACTTATGTAGTTTATCATACAAATGTGCAAGGCCTTGACACTTAACAACTCTGTCTAAAGGTTAAATAAACGGCTCACCCGGGACCGTCTTTCTGCGTGTCCCAGGGCCATGCGGTTCCAGCATTCAATCACTCTGTCAGCAGGTCATTGCAGCTAGGTGCTCTGACAGCTGCTTACCAGGTAAACTTAGGGGAAAACTGTGAAAGTTCCCATAGTGAATGATGCTGCAGAGTTCTCATGCCTCATCCATGAGCATGCCCGGGCCATAGACTGCATCTGCCTGGTCATATAGATGAGTGTGTGATGGGTGACCATCTTTGTCAACTTATCTAGGGTTAGAATCAGACAAAAGTAAAGCCCATCTCTGTAAAGGCCTGTCAGGGAGTATTAAGTGAGGGAAAAAGACTCACTCTAAATGTGGATGGACCGTCCCATGCACTAAGGCCCCAGATATAATAAAATGGGGGCAGGGGGAGAGAGGAAGCCAGCAATAGGCAGTACCCTCTTTTCTTGCTTGGTTGGCCATGAAGCAAACAGCTGTCATGAGCATTGGGCTCCTGTCACCATGGGCTCTCTGCCCAACACACAGGACCAAGTGACCATGAACCAGGCCCTCTGAGACCATGAGCAAAGCCAGTCTCGTCCTCTCAGCTGTCTGCTCATGCACTGGCCACAGAGACAAAAGCACAGCACGGGTAGGGTTTCTTTTGTCTGTGTATTGTCATTGCCGGATCACACCCGATCAGCCCTGTGCATTGAACGTGTGTGAGAAGGGAATCGCCTTCCTTCTTTTTCACATTGGTGGATAGAGTATTCTGGGTTGGCAAGGGGCTTCGCTTTTTAAAAACTTCTTCCTCTACCACATGAGTTCTAGATTCCAAGTATTCATAGGTGGGCAGTTAGCAAATGGTTTGTCATGACAGGAGCCCAACTGTGTTTCCTTATCGCTCACCAGCCAACCAGCGTTTGTCAGTGTGTCTTACAGCGACACCCCGACACCCCGTTCCAAAGAGCTCGGGTCTGTTCCTTGGTTAGGAAAGCAGCACCAAGCCACAAATTAGCTCGGGGTCTCATGCACTCAAGGCAGTCAACGTTTATGTGGGCTCATGTGTGGCATCCTGCAGGGCAGTGGAATGGGGCTTCAGGATGTGGCTCCCTGTGTCTTGTGGACCCTCCATCTTCAAGACTAGGGAAATTCAGAATTAGGGGCTGCAAGGTATGACAGCAATCTCTAACCCAGAGACCTATGACAAGAGAATCTTGGAGGCCTGGGTTACTGTCTGGTGGATCTCAGAACCAATGCTGAAAACCCAGTACTAGTTTGGGGTGTCGCTTAAAGTTATCTCAGAGCTGGTCAATGGGATACTTGGTCTTTGTCAGACTTTTAAGAGATGGGGCCTAGGGCAGGTCACTAGGGAGCCAACCCTCAGTGGAAGTTCTTATGAAACCTCTTCTCCCTCTCCCTCTCCCTCTCCCCCTTCCCCCTCTTCTCTGTCTTTGGCTTCCTGTCTTGGCACATGGGGACTCCCTCTCATACACCCTCCTCCCACACTATGCCAAGCACCACAAGATTCCCACCAGAGCCAAGCTGATGCCAGCACACACCCTTGGACCTCCAAAACTGTAAGTTAAATAACATGCTTGGCTTCAGGTATTTTACCATAGGAATGAAGAAATGGAATCACAAACACTCAGAAGCCACCTAATTGGGGTCAGAATCATAAGGCTGCCTGGGGGTCTGGAGAGACTTGTAAGTGCGAGGGCTGTGTAGAACAAGGAGCCTGACACCAAAGGTCTTGGGTTCAAGTCCTGGTTTGTCTGTCACTAGTTGTCTCAGCAGCTGAGACACACTATATCTCTGGGTCCTCCCCTACACAGATGTATGTTGTTCATAATGATGGTTTCCAAGCTTAAGGAGTAGATGTTTGGGAATGCTTTGAAAAATAGAAGGCACAAGACAAATGCCGTGGAATATTCATTTTCCCACAGAAGCTTTGCAGCTGAGCTAGCTTCTCCCATCTGTTCGGTGAGTACAAAGAGGTTGACCTTGGAGTTTTCTCCAAGTTCCTGTGGGAGGGGGCTCCTCACCACACAACACCGCCTTCTCAGTCCTCAGAGGCCCTTATGTCCTGAGCCTGCCAACCCCAATCTCTGGAAGGCTTTGCAGCTCATGTGTCTACCAGATGACAGAGGAGGACTCTATGACGCTCCCAGAAAACCTTGCTGTGCAAACACCACACATTGTCTAGTCCCTGTCCCCACACAGGGCCCAGCTTCCAAAAAGGGTCATCCTCACTTGCCCTTACCCCACCCATCCTCCTTTCCAGCTCTGTGATTTTCCTACATTGGGTATTTTATCCTCCAGTCCCAGACCATGTCCTCTGCCGCCCCTCAAAATTTCCCTGAGCTGGACATGCCTGCCGGCAGAAGCATCCAGAAAGGAACATCTTGATTTCAGCAAAGCCCTTAACAGCACATCTTCCAATGTCTGTATATTAATGCCAGCCTGGATGTCAGAGCCTCTGTTTGTCCACTAGCCAGCTGGACAGACTTATTTGAGACTCTGTCTTGGTTTTGCATCTGTGAGATGCAGGGTTTAGACAGAGCTAGCTAGCATGCTGCAATTCTGAGATTGGAGGTGTGACTGGGGGGAGAATCCAGTGTAACCCACTGGCTAGCCCTGCACAGTGGATCCTGGCTTCTCTTTTTTTCCAGTCTGACCGAGGTCTCCCTGTCATGCCTCTTTTGTCTCCTGCTGGAACAGATGTCGGCTCCCTATTGACGGAGTCCGCAGAGTCAGCTTCTCAGGGGACCAACACGAGGACTGGACCCAAAGTCCTTGCAGACAAGCCTGCAAAGGTGGCTGTGTACTTGGCCCTTGGCCAAAGCCTCCTGCCACCACCAAGCCAGGGCATGGTACTCCTCAGATCACTTCCAACTTCAGTGACCCTGTCCCCACCACCACGCCCTGATAATGGAACCCCTTGTCACTTCCTCCCACCCCAAATTCCTCTGGAGGCCAAATTCTCGTTTCAATTACACACTGAGAAGCTGCCATTCACACACACATTTTATTCTTATATAAAATAAAGGGTCATGTGCCCAACGTCCTTTACAGTTTAATAGCCCAGAGGTCTCCTTAGAAATTTCCATCCCCCCCCCCCCGAGAGGCTTCCTGGGGGCTTGTTGTGAAGAGCTACATCAAGGAGGTCTTACAACGTGGCACAGAGGGCCCACAGCTCAAGGGAGAGGGGCCTTGTTTAAGGACCGAACTCATTTCCTCTGTTTTCCCCTACCAGACGTTGGCAGAACCTGGCCGACTGCCTTAGCAGACTGCAATCAGAGGTGTGGTTCTTTGGCATTTAATCCGCCTTGATCCATCCAAATGGGCTTGGCATAGGGCCCAGGCCCAGGAGGGTTGCAGGAGACTGGGGTGCGGGGCGGTTCAGGACACACATCTGGACACCCAGCTGAAGAGCAGGGAGGCCGGCCCCGCCTGTCCTTCTGGAGCAGTTTTAGGACCAAGTCGCTGCTCCAGGGTTATATCCCTCAGTCTGTCAATACCCATCTCTGTCCTGCGGTCCGTCCTCTTCCTCCCTGTCAGGGCCCCCAGCTCCAAAGTCAGTCAGACTGGGGCCTGCCCCAACTGTAAAAAGGACAGGGCTCTGGATCGAGGGATAAATTTCCAGGCCAGGGCCCTCCAGGGAAATAAACTGGAGTAGGGTGGGGCGAGTGGAGCCTTATTTATGGTGGGAGATCCTGGGCTCCAGCGAGTAGCAATTATCCACAGCCAGAAACAGGCTTCACACCCTATCTACTGCACTCCAAGCACAGCCTCCTGGCCAGAAAGCCTCGCCAGGTTCCTGGACTCAGCTTAAACCCCCAGCTCAGCCAGTGAACGACATGGGGCATTCAGCAGGGTCACTACGATGTGGTTCCCCTCTGAATCCCTGGCATGGCCACATCCTTCCTCTTGCCCTTCATCTCTTTCACCCTTCAACGTCCCCTAACTGTTATTCCTCCTGGAGAAGGGGCTCTCGGTCTCCCCCCTGGACCCTCTCATCTTCCTCTTTCTCCATGCAGCCCACAGTAGCAGCCAGGCCAGCACCCACACCACCCCCAACTACAGCAGCCCCAGTGGCCCCCACCGCTGCCCCAGCTGCCACCATCCCAGCCTCAGCAGCCAACGCTGCTGCTGCCATGCCTGCACCCACCACACCCCCTGCCAGGCCCATGAGCCCAGCACCGACGGCGCCCCCAACGGCGGCCAGGTGGCCACAGAAGCGCATTGTGTAGGAGTCCATGAAGGCCTTGGCCTCCGCCTGCAGCTCAGCTTCCAGGGCCTCCAAGGTCTGCTCTCTCTCCTTGCACAACAAGGCCACACCGTGACGGGCCAAGATGGCATCCTTCTGGGTGGAGAGGAGGTTCCGCATGGTGTCGGGCAGGACTCGGAGTGCAGAGAAGATGCGCTTAGTGGCCATATCCTGTGACAGTGGGAAGGAAAGGAGGTGATCCAACTGGGTACCCAGGCAGCCTCTCTGGCGCAGCCTCCCCTGCAGACCCTGGGGCTCACCTGCTGCCTCACATATTCCTCAAACTCCTTCTTGGCAGCTTCCACTTTCCTCAGGTCATGAAGCTGAGCAGCCATCTGTCCATGGGAAAACCCAAGCTGCCTCCCTCTTTCCTCCTCAGCCAGAATACTACCGGTTCCTCATCCCCACTCCCAGGGTATGCAGACCCTTACCCCAGATCTCTCTCCTTAACCCCATCCTCCCCGAGGGGAGGAGCTCCTTACCTCATCTGGAGAGCTGAAACTGGGCCCAGTTTTCCCCATCCAGCCCGAGAGGTTCTGCAGAGACATCACCCCCAGGTCAGTCAGGGAAAGCAATCGCCTGCCTGCCGCTGTGGAGGCCAGGGTCCCCAGGAAGTTTTCACACCTTGATCTCCTGAGCCAGCTGCTGCCCTGTGAGCAGGCGTCTGTCCCCCCTGGCCATGGCACTGCGCCCCTCACTCCAGTAGCCCTGGCAGCGGCTCTTGGCATGCTGGGGTGCTGTGCTCAGCACATCCGAGATGTAGGCCCGGAAGAGGTGGGAGAAGTCATCTTCTGTGTCTGAGAAAGAGATTCCTCGGGCTGAGGAGCCTGGGGCTGGGAGAGACTGGGTCAAAGCTGGGAAGCAGTGTCAGGGAGGTCTCCACCCCTGGAACACTTACTGCCTCCTGGGCTTGCTTGGCCTTTGTTTACCCACTGCCTCTCAGGAGCAGGCAGGAGGTAACAGCGGGCCCGTTTCCCTAGGAGCAGCTCCTGGACCTTGGGGTATTTGCCGGACAGCTTCTGAAAGATGGATTGTGGAGAGTTCTGAGCCAAGGGAGCAGCCTCCGCCTGTAGACACACTTCTGGGATGCCACCCAGCCTCCCTCACCTGCTGCCCTGGCATCAGTCTCTTCCCTCTGCACTTCTTACCTGGAGTATGTCACCCACGTGCCCTGGCCCTGACTTATTGTGATGGGAAGAGTCACGAACTAAGAGGTCCAGATGCTGGAAGAGAAAGGGGTCCTGACTCCAGAAGCTGGGATTGGCAGTATCTGGACTGACAAGTCCAGAAATAGATGTCTCACCTGGATTGGTACCATCCCATAATGCTTGCCCATCACCTCAGCCACGTGAACGAACATCTGGGAAAGAGTACAGAGAGTTTTAGGGTTGGGCTACTCCAAGAGCTACAGTCTGCCTCCTAAGTCTTCTCTCTTCTAGTCACCCTGGACCACTAGGGAAGCCAAGCTTCCTGCTTCGCGCTTGAAGATTCTCTTACCTCTCCCCAAACCAGGCACCTCACGCTCAACTATCTGTCCTGAAGCCCATTAAGCCAGTTCCAGTGTCATAAAATCCTAAGCCTGAATGGGAAGGCGGGCGTTCCCTTTGCCCGCCTTGTGGTCAGGGTGTGATGGTTTCAATACCAGAGGCTGCCTCACCTCTAGATAGCCCAGGTCGGTGTCCTTCAGCTCTTGGGAGGTGTTCAGAATCTGGAATGGAGGGAAACAGGAAGATGCAAGAAGATTTGCAGAAGTGGGAAGGGTTCTGTGAGGGGCTCCTGAGCGGCCTTTATCCCAGAACGTAGGCCCAGTCAGGCCTGAGCCTTTCAGCCTGGGTGCGAGCCATCTTCCGGCAGACCTAGAGAGTTTTGTGGTCCTGTGGGCCTCCAGCTGTCCCTGAGGCCTCTTGTCCCACCTTTAGAGCAACCCATCTGCCCACCTTCCCTAGGAACATCTTCCTCTTTCCAGAAGCACCTTCCAGAACCTGCATGAACCCCAGCCACTCAAATCTGCAAAGTTCTCAGTTCTGAGGAAGCTGAGCTAGGGAATGGTGTGCAGGGGTGTGTGTGTGCCACCCTGGGGAATGGTGTTCAGGGGTGTGTGTGTGTGCCACCCTGGGGAATGGTGTTCAGGGGTGTGTGTGTGTGCCACCCTGGGGAATGGTGTGCAGGGGTGTGTGTGTGCCACCCTGGGGAATGGTGTGCAGGTTGGCCAACCCACCCAAGCACCTCTCTTACCTGGTAGGAGCTGAGCATCATGGTAAGAGCACAGAGCTTGACCCTTGTTTCCCTGCTCAGTTCTGGGCTCATGACATCTCCTGTGTCCACTAAGAACACAGCCACCTAGTGAGGACACAAATCAAGGGGTTAGGCCTTGCTCTAGGCTTGCTCTGCCCAGCTCCTTTCTCTGTCTTTACCCCGGAGATGTCTTCTCATTCCTCTCTTCCCTCTCTCCCCTCCACCCCTCCATCCCTCCTCCCTGTATCGTCCAGTTAGTTTCCTTCCTTGATCCACGCTGACTTCCATCTGCTCTTCTCCCTTACCTTCTTCCCTTCTTTTCCCAGCAGAAAGGGGTGACTCCACATCCAGATGCCCCTGGTAAGGCCATTGGCACCCCATCTGACCCCAGGCAGGGACCCCTCTGTTCTGGGCCTGCCACTGTCACCTGATTCCTGAAGATGGAGAAGAAGGTCTCAGGCAGTCCATTCTGCATCCCCAGAGATGCTCCCTTCCCTCCCAGAGCCAACCTGGGGCTCTCACTTTGCCTCCCTGCAACCTCCTGCCAGCCCTGCCCTCACCAGGCCTGGTAAGCCTCTGAGCAAGTGGTCCAGAAGGAAGGACTTTCCTGAGTGCTGCTCTCCCAGGACAGCAAGTAAACAGACAGGTGTGTCCCTGGCCAAGGGATGCTTCAGACAGCGGTTTATGGCCCCCATCCTGAGGATGAGGCCTCCAGAGGCATTGATACGCACCAACAGCAGCCGCTCTGCCCTCACAGCACAGGTCTCCTGGGTGGGACAGAGAAGGGTACCCTGAGCATCCCAAATGAGACCGACCCCAAGTTGGAAGTGTGTCCAGACTGGAACCCCATGCCCCTTCCTAACAGCTTAGAATAGGGATCAAATCTAATCCCCCCATCTTGGATCTAATCAGAGATCTCTGAGTGCAGAGATAATGTCCCTCACATGCAGTGCAGGGGGCAGCGGCCGCTGTGGCAGGAGCTTCATCCTCTCCCCTAGGCTACGGAGGCCCTTCTTTTGCTTGCAGATTTTCCGGCACTCAGGGCAGCATGGTGGCTCACATCCCGGGATTCGATGTGTGCTGAAGCACCGCACGCAGAAGTCATGGCCACAGTCCAGTGAGATAGGCTCTCGAAGCCTTTCCAGACAGATGGAGCAGGTAGGCGGCTCCCGGGGTGGGGAGGGACGTTGTCCCAGGCCCAGCTCCAGCTTGGGGAATGATGCATGGGACCTGGAAGATAGGGCATCATCTGAAAGTTGGATGCCTGTTGGGTGCAGGGCTTGGAGGGCTGACAGCTTAGGGATGAAGGCTCCTCTGTGCCACCTCAGCTTCCTTGCTGCCTGGAGGATGAGCTCCACCCACTCCTCACCTCCTTGTACCCCAGGTCCTGGCCATCCTAAGTGAGAGCAACCCTCAGGGAATCCTGGCTCTGCACATGCCAGCCATGCAACCATGGGTGAGGTCCAAAGGAGAGACTGGCAGTGCCCTGGCTGGGGCTGGGGACAGTCATTAGCGATGACGACCTCATCTACAAGGTGTCCAGGGCCAAAACTCAGGAAACCCATAGAGCACCAGCCTTTTTGCAGTGGAGCTTCCTCAAGGGACAAGCTACAATCTCAGCTGCCGGGATAGTCAGGAGAAGGCGGTAGCTTCCTGGCACCCAGGCAGCCATTCTGCAGCTGAACAGATGGTCAGGTTCTCAGAGGATTCCTTGCACTCTCCGAGCTGAGCATCTGTAGCACCCACCTGCTTGTCCTGGTCCCTCCCTGCACAGCCTGGCCCATCCGGCCTTGTGCTTCCTCCCGGGGAAGAGCCCTGCAGAGCGCTCAGCAACCAGTCTGCTGGACTGCAGAGATCCGTGCTCCTGGACCAGCTCTGCCAGCTGACCTGCCAGGCCCACTGCACCAATCCCAGCCCAGAAGGCCCCGTGGCTCACCAACTGTTGCTGCTGTTTCCCATGAAGCTTCGTTTGCTCTCCTATGAGTAGGGGGAGGGGACAGATTTAGAACAGAATCCAGACCCTATCTTCCTGCCGCGTTTCCAGGGTCCTGCCGCCGCCGCCGCCGCCACCCTCCCCCCTCCCAGGTGGCTTCTTCCCACCCCCAACTCTCCTTCCCAGATTTTAGGGCTTGAAGACTTGCCCGTTTGCCAAGCCGATGACAAAAAGCAGTGACTGACAGAGTGGGCCTCGGCATGGGAGGCTGGAATGGCAGAGGGTCCGAAGCTCAGAGAGGAAGCCCACCGAGACCGTTTGCCGGTAGGACAGTCTTTCACCCAGAGGGCTAGCGGAGCAGGTGGAGAGTGGAGCAGGGGGTTGGGCTCCTCAGAGGCTCTGCCTAGCTGTCAGCGCTGGAGAATAAATGAGCTGGTCAGAAAAAAAAAGAGGCTGTAAAGGAGGGTGGATTCACCCCAGGGGGAGGAGACAGGGCTGCGGGTACCAGGGCTTCGGAGGAGGGATGAACCACCCAGCCCAGCTCAGAATCCCTGGCAGAGGCTGGGATGCAGGCAAGCCGAGGCGGTGAGTCTCCATGGAGACGAAAGGGAAAGATAAGGACAGGGAGGAGGAGGGAGACGGAGAGCGTGAAGCCACGTGGATGCACCTGGCACAGCAGGAAGAGGCTCCTAATGGAGCCCAGGACCGCACTGACCCCATAAGAGCCCCGGGCAGGGTGGGCAGAGAGGAGGGGTGTAGGAAACAGGAGAGCGGACAACTGGAGCAGACCAGGGAAGCTGTTGGTCCATTCGATCCCATTACCTACTTTGACTGTGTTCCATGTGACCCTGTGCATCTTGCTACCCTCGCCCAGGGTGTGTCCCTGGGGCCTGCTAGCTTCCCATCTTCCTCATCATCTGGGGCTCTGCAAGTCCCCTGGTGGGTGGGGCATGATTTTTTTTTCCCTCCCAGGGACTTTTTCTCTGCTACAAACTTATGAAGAGCCATCTCAAGACCCCTTTTTTTTTTTTGTATTTAGTTTTTTGACAGTTGGATGCACGAATACAATGTTTCTTAATAAAATCCACTCCACACACACACACACACACACAACATCACACACACACACACACACACACACACACACACACCTCTTCCCTGGACCCCTTCCAAACAAGCTCCCTTTTCACCTTCATGTCCTCTTTTTTATTATCATTTATCATTATTATTATTATTTTATTATTATTATTAGCTCACTGAGTCCAATTAGTTCATCCTACATGCACATAGGTGTGGGACAGTCCACTGGTGCATGGGCAGCCTACCAGAGGCCACACCCCAGAAGAAAAGTAACTGGCCCCCACCAGCAGCAGTCAGTTGCCAAGAGCTCCTCAGATGGGGGTGGAGCTTCATGAGTCTCTTCCCAGGCTATGCAGGAATGCGCCAGCCTGGCCTGACCTTGTGCAGATCTTCTGCACATCACCACCGCTGCTGTGAGTTCATGAGTGCATCGGTCACGGCGTGTCCAGACGACAGCACTTCACAGCACCCCTCCCCATCCTACAGCTCGTACATCTTTCCAGCCCTCTCTTCTTTGGTATCTCGGAGCCTTAGGGTGGAGGGGAGGACAGGGGTTGATATAGATGTCCCGTTTAAGACTGAGCACTCAGCAGTCGCTCACTCTGCTGTCAGTCTCCGAATTCACTGGTGTCCACCACAAAGAGAAGCTCCTCTGACTGAAGTTGGAGCAGCGCTCATCGATGTGTGCAAGCATACATACTTAGAAAACAGTTTGACAACCTTTCTATTTGGCAAACGGCAGTGATTGGTTCCTTTTCACTAAGGGCCTACGGCCTCCCTAGCATTGGACTTTTGAACAGGTTTCCAGTATCAGGTCTCAAGTCCAATGAGAAAGTGGTTGGTTACCCCATAATGTGCGTGCATGTCACCACTGCATCTGTGGGCTGATCTTGCCTTCAGGTCAGTATTGTGGGGATCCGGCGATAGGTAAAACCACCAGTATCCTTTTCTCCCTGATGTGACACCTTCCTAGAAAGGCAGCCAGCAGGGAGGTCGTCCCAGTCAGTTCTGGGTTGACTCCTCTACATCCTGCAACCAAAATGTGTGCAGTCTTCAGTAATAGAGTCCACCATTTAGTTATGGTGTGCAACCAAGAGTGCTAGCAAGGGTCTGTGCTCTTTGGGGAGTTTCTGAGGTCTCCTTGACCATAACACACACCTTGCCCTGAGGTTTTTGTTTAATAACACGTGTCTTCTTGGAATAACAGTGTCCCCATGTGGAGTAACTCAATTTAAATGCCCTCCCCCTCTGTTTTTTGGATTACAAAGTAGTGAGTTTCCATAAGGATTTTTCATACATCCTCAGTCTTGGTTAACCTGCACCCCACCCTTCATCATATCCATTGCCCCCACCCCCATTTAAACCTTTAACCCCCTGTGTTCTCCCCTCTACTTTAATATCACGTGTTTTACTATTCCTCCCATTAAAGCCTCTCTCCTCCCCGTCTCCTGTGCCCTTTCTGGCTTTCTGGCCTTTACAGACACTTGAAGTGAAACACACACAGCTAAGGATTTCGAAGCTGGGATCCACAGATGAGAGAGAGCACAGAGTGATGATATTTCTATATCTGGGTTATCTCAGTATATTTTTTTTCTAGTTTCATCCATTTTCCTACACATTTCTTTTTATTGTTGTTGTTCATTGTTTTGTTTTTCAAGAAAGGGTTTCTCGGTGTAACAGCCCTGGCTGTCCTGGAACTCACTCTGTAGACCAGGCTAGACTCGAACTCGCCGAGATCTGCCTACCGAGTGCTGGAATTAAAGGCATGAGCCACCACCACCCGGCTCCTACAAATTTCTTAATTTCATTTTCCTTTATAACTCAATAGAATTCCACCCTGTGTGTGCCACATTTTCATGATCCATTTGTCAGCTGATGGACATCCAGGCTGATTGCATTTCCTGGTTATTGTGAACATGGATGTGCAAGCATCTTCCTGGTAGGATATGGAGCCTTAAAGGTGTGTACTAGTTATCTTTCTGTTGCTGTGATACAGCGCCATGACCAGGGCAACTTACAGCAGAAGGAAGAGTCACTTAGATTTACAGTTCCAGAGGGTGAGAGTCTATCGTGGCGTGGAAGCGTGACAGCAAGCAGCAGCTGGAGCAGGAAGCTGAGGGCTCACTTCCGGAACCACAAGCAGGAAGTAGAGAGAGTGAAATGTCAATGGCATAAGACTCGAAATTCTCGTAGGCCAGCCCTGTGACATACTTCTTCTAACAAGACGACACATCCTAAACTTCCCCAAACAGCACCAGTTTTTGTTTTGTTAGTTCTCAAAGAAACCTGGGTGTGGCCATGTTCAGCCTGGACTCTCCCTGCTGCCTGCTTTCTCCCTGACATCCACAATAAAAATCTTCTCCACACTTGAGGAGCACTCATGTCCTCCTCCCTTTATTTCATTCCGTTTCTGTTTTTAAAAGACTTTTATCAGGGGCAGGAAACACACACACTCACAGGAGGCACACAGAGATAAAGACCCTCCGCAGAGCAGAGAGGGAGTCAGGAAGCAGAAGCCCCAGCCTCTTCATTGAGGGCTGGGAAGGTTTAAGTCTGAAGGATTTTCCTGCCCTAATTTAGAGTTGTCAGTCTGAAGGATGACCGGGTGGGTGACTGGTCCACGACTGTTGCATAAACATGTCCAGCTCTGGTCTTGAACTTGCCAAGCCATCCTGTCAGTAAAGACTCTGCTGGCAGGAGAAAAAAAAAAAAAAACCTGCAGGGTCTTTGTTTTAAGCTTCCAGGCTTTTGTCTTGGGTTGAGAGGGTGAGGAAGAAGTCGCCATCTTGGAAGTCCACCATCTTTACTACCTAGTCACGGCCCCTCGCCCTGTCCGCCTGCCTACCACGGAGTCTGTCTAACTCTAGTCCTTCACCCCCGCCCCCACTCTCAGAGGTCACTCTAACTGCGGTTAAGGGCTTAGCAGCATCAACCATGCTAGCTTCTTAGAGCTGCCCGCAGGGGTGATGAGGGAGGAGCAGAATGCCTCAGAAGAGGGTTGCTCACGGGTTTCACAATGAAGCCTAACCAACAGCAGAACATGAGAAAGCCATTCGATGACCGTAAGAGTGTGTCTCGGTTGTAAAACAGGGTCCCTGTTGAGATTATCTATGTTCTATTACCAATAAAGACTCAGAAGTCAGATATTGGGGTGAAAACCTGATAGATCAAAGAAGCAGCGGATGATTGATCAGCTGATCTTCTCTCCATGCTTTCCAGATTCAAAAGGAAGTCCAAAAAGCTCTCGAATCCCCATGCCCCTCTCTACTCCTTCCTGTGCCTCTCTATCTGTATCCTGGGTCCTCCCTATTCTCTATGACTGAGTCTTGTCAACTCGTCACTGGTTCCACCCCCTGATTCAAGGTTAACTTTATTAACACAGTCTCAGGGGTGTCACAGTGTGATCAAACATCCTGCAACAGGTACATATGAGATTATAGTTGGTCTTGCTCAGCCTTTGGTTAGCATAAAAAAGGATGTCTGTTGAGACAGCCTGGCTCCCAAGACAGGGAGGGGAGACTGTGGGAGACAGCTGCAGCAATCTCCTCATTCCCAAGTCCCTCACTGCACCCCTACAAAGGGATGCAGTCAGCTTCTTTTCTTGGCAGACTCCTCAATTTCCTGAGGGAGCGAGGCTGCCCCTTGCTGTGTGTGCTAATAAACACAGCCCCATCTGTCGAAGGTCATACTCTGGTCTCTTTCTGCATTGTGTCTCTTTCTGCTGGCTAAGAAACCTAACAGTTTGCATCCTAAGAGCATGCTATGTGGGTGAGGTCACATCTGTAACACATGAGAAGTGAGGTGGAATGTTAGGTTTCAAGGAGAAGAGGAAGGTATTTGAGAAAGAGGAATGTTAAGTCAAAATCATCCTACAGGCAAGAGATTGATTAATACCAGAATAAGCCGTATAAGTGGGGGGATCTGAAGGAGCTTTGGTCCTGCCAGACAAAGCAAAGGTTTGCAAAGGAAGACGATGACTTGCATTGTAAGGAAGCAGGCTTAGTTAATATGTGATCCACACTATGAGACTCAAGGTTCAATGAGTAAAGGTGCTTATTGCATAAATGTGAGGACCTGAGTTCAAGTTCCCAAAATCCATATAAAAAGAGGATGCCGAGTGCAAACATGTGTAACCCCAGCACTCCTAGGAGAGAGATGGACACAGAGATAGGAGAACCCCAGAAGCAGGTCAGCTAACCTAGCATATTTGCAGCAGAAAGAAAAAAAAAAAAGTCAGAAAGATCCTGTCCTAAAAAGAGGTAGAAGGCAATGGCTGACGTCAGAAGTTGTCCTCTGACCCCTGTTGGAAAAGAACAATCTCAGTGTCACACAAAGGAACACATGAACAAAGTATCAGGTAAGGCCATTTCTTTTCATAAAAAGGATGAGCCATAGCCCTAACCAGGCTAGCAAGTCACAGCACACATTGCCCAGATGGTCTCTGTCTTTTATCCCTAACATAAGGAGCAGCGTGGCTGTGCCACATGGCTGGCAGGCATCTTTCCTAAGGTTAAAGAGTACATGCCACGTGATTTAACCATCATCTTCAGATGACCACATCCCATAGAACAATTGTGAAACTTCTTAAGTCCTAATGTTTATCATTGTATGTCTCTTTGCACTAAGGAAGCAACAGCAAGTCTCCAAAACATTTTGGATTGGTATGGATTTTTGTATGATGATAAAAATTTAAGGTTATATTTGCTACAACATACTATATGTGTGATTCAACTCTGATTTAGAATATACTGTATAAGATGATAAAAATTTAAGGTTTTCAGATTAACAAAAGCTGATTTAAAATGTATGTCTGCCGGGCATGGTGGAGCACACCTTTAATCTCAACACTTGGGAGCCAGAAGCAGGTGGCTTTCTATGAATTCCAGCCCAGCCTAGTCTACAGAGCAAGTTCCAGGACAGCCAGCTCTACCCAGAAAAACTCAGTCTTGAAGAAAAATCAAAACAAAAAAGCAACAACACCAACAAAAAAAAAATGTATGTCTAACTACTTATATCTTTGCTAACTGTTCAACACCAAGCTGCTAAAAAATTCAGATAAGTAACAACATATGTTTGATAAATAAGGTATATTTGATAAACAAGATTTATAAATTCCTAAAGTCTACTCAGGTTCACAATAATATTTGTCTAGCTTTTTTGTCTTTGCTCACTTTAAGCTTTAGCCATTTGGACAATCTAAGCCATACAAAAAACTGCAATATTCTATAATGGTGCACTATACAGATCAGTAGGCTGGGCAGCACTCGGAAGAAAGAGGCAGGTGGATCTCTGTGAGTTCAAAGCCATTCTGGTCTACGGAGTAAGGTTCAGGACAGTCAGGACTGTATAGAGAAACACTGTCTCAGAAAAACAACAGCAAAAGGATGTCAGTAAAGTCGCCAGTCTCTCTATGGACAGTATCTACGATTAAAAGTTTTATTTTGATACTAGAAGACCTTCAATTCAAAAATTGTTATTTCTTGAGGCTAAACCTAACAGGGATAGAATGTAAAGTCCTAGAATTATGAACACTACTAACTTATTATAAACTGTTAGAGATAATTAAGACATGCAAGTTAATAGTCACCTTAGAGATAATCAGGTTCTTTAATGTGTTTAGAACTATACTTCTAGTTGGGTGATGGTGGCGCATGCCTTTAATTCCAGCACTCAGGAGGCAGAGGCAGGTAGATATCTGTGAGTATGAGGCCAGCCTGGCCTACAGAGAGAGTTTCAGGACAGTCAGAGCTACACAGAGAAACCCTGTCTCAAAATCAAAGAAGAAAAAAGAAAAGAACTATACTTGTAGTCATGCTAAATACTAATATAATTAATTACAGGACCAAGTTTTATTTAACCTCCTGTATCTGTTTTCAAAGTTAAGCCTAAAACAAGTTACTAGAAACAAGCAAAGTTTGTTTAGTTTAGATATACTTAATAGATAAGTGGTCCTCAGAACTTTTGAGAGATCTGCTGAATATGGCATGTAATATTTAATTTAAAAAAAAAAAAGCTTCCCATGGTAGAAGTGCCAGCTCCTGGCAGCTGCCCTTAGATCTCCTCCACAGATGATGGGGCACAGAAGAACACTTGGAGCTTGCTTTAAATGTGGCAGAGCCAGCCCCTGGGTGAAAAACTGCCCTTCACCTCATCCACTGCCAGGACCCTGTACAAACTGTGGACAGGCAGGATACTGGGGAGTTGAATGCCCCGCTTTGCCTAGACAAGGTAGGTTGGTCCCCCAGTGCCTCCTCCACAGAAAAGTCTGTTGGATCTTCTGGGGATTGTAGCCAAAGACTTAGACTATCCTGGGACCTCTGCCTCCAACAATCACAGAGGAATCTAGGGTAATTTTCCAGGTAGCCAGTAAGTCTCTGTCATTTTCAATAGATTCAGAAGCTACTTGGTCTGTACTTCCTGCTTACTCAGGTGAAATTTATCCTTCTCAGGTCTCTGATGGTGTAGACGACTAGGCTAGTAATAACTTTGCCAATTTAACAGCAGCAACCAAGGCTTCAGCTGCCTTCCCAGTTCTCTTCATATGTAAAAATCAGGCTTCAGGCCTCACTTTCCTAGAGCTACTACTAGGTCTAGACATAGTCTACCTTGCTACCAGACCCTAAAAATAGTTAAACTCACAAAACATTTCAATGTAACTTTTTACTAATCCTTTATTTAAAAGAATTGGATTTACAATAACTGCTCTCAGTCATCAACCACCTGTGTCTCGTGGTAAATGACTGGATAGGAAAAAAAAGGTGTAAAGTTTATGTAAGGTCCAAGGATACAAAAGCTTAAGTTGTGGGTCCAAGAAAATGTTTTAAGATGTGTAAATGCAAGTTATAAAGGTCTGAGGATATGAAAGCTTAAGTTATAATGGTCTAAAAAAGTGTTTAAAGGTGTGTAAATGCAATTTGTGAAGGTATAAGAAAGTGACTTAAGGTATATGAAAATGAAAAATGTGTCAGATTTCTTTCCCTCTCTGTGCTATTGTTATATTAAAACTTCAAAAGTTCAGAGTTTTAACATTGATCAGTGGAGTTCTGATAACTATTAATCTACTCTGCTAAGTGCTGACTACTAATATCATAGTCACAAGCTTAAGATTTTAAATTTCCTTTGATTGTTTTCTGAGTATAGACTTAAAAGTGCTTCTCATTGTGCTAAAAACATCTGTCTAATCTATACACACCCAGTCTTCTGGATAGAGGAAAGAGTGTAAATGCTCTTAACCCAAAGTCATTTTGGATCCCCAAGCTTCTTCTATGATTCAACAGCATGAGTCTATAGCCTTTTCTACAATGTGGATTGTAGTACAGATTACAAACATTGGAAATGCTAACATATCTGAAATTTGCCTCTTTTTATAAACTTAAGAATTCTTGTAAGATTCAGGGAATTGGCTTGAATCCACCTCTCACAGGTAAAATGGACTCTAGATAAGTACTGTCAATTAACAACCTGTTCCATACCTGCCAATTCCACCTATTCCTAAGAGTGGGATATCTGTCTGTCTGTCTGTCTGCCTCTCTCTCTCTCTCCATGGTCTTGGGACTTCTCTTCCACAACTACCATACCAGGACCATGGGCCTAAAAGTTTCAAATGTACACCCTGGATAAAAATTTTCCCTTAAACTCCTTAACTTTAGCTTAGTCCCTCCCTAGTCTCTGTCCCAACAGATTTCAAGTCAACTGCAGACTGCTCCAGCACCAGCTCCAGGTGTTCCCTCAAAATCTATATCCCAAACAGTCTCAGAGTGGCTAGTCTGAGGTAGTCCAGCCTCACAAACTGTTCCAACTGCTGCCTTCATGTCCCTAGCCCCAAACGGTCTTGCAGAGCCTGGACGGCCAGTGAAACAACCTGGACTTGGCCAGCATCTCAACTTTCTTTTGTCTCCAAAGATGTTGACACCCCTAGACAACAGGAAACAGTCCAAAGAGCACAGCACCCTCATTCCTGCCTTGTCAGCCACCCCTTCCTATTTCCTCACCTCTTACAATAAACAAAAAGGAGGAATGTCAGGAACCAGGTGCTCCCTCAGCCTGCCTTCGGTGACTCAGTGCCAGTAGCTACATCATCACCTGCCACCAAATGTGACACATGTACACTTTAAAATGTCCCGGCCATCACAGCCTTCTCTCTCTCTCTCTCTCTCTCTCTCTCTCTCTCTCTCTCTCTCTCTCTCTCTCTGTCCCTTCCCTCTGCCCCAATAAATCTCTTGCATGAGATCTGTCGTGTGACATGATCTTTGCAGCATTCCTTGGCCCCGATCGATCCTCCAAGGCACTCTTCCGCAGAAACCCTAACGGAAGGTTGATGAATCTCTAACCACCTTGGTATTCATTTCCAAAAGGATACTTTCATACCCAGCCATACAAGGAGCCACAGACCTCATTCCTAGTGTGGCCAGGAAACTGGGACGTGGAGACAGAGACAGACAACACTGTTAACATGATGCAGAGGAGGGCCACAAACCTTCCCTACCTGGGCTACACACAACAAACAGAGCATATTAGTGAAAAGCCTGTGGTCTCCAAACGTGGGAGAAGTGTCGTTACATAAATGACCTATGAAGGTTATGAGTCTCATGAGCCTGGACTTTGACCTGCTCACTAACCCTCTCCCATCCTGGGGAGTGGCTTTCTCAATTAACGGTCTGTTTTTATTACCTTACCATGTATCCCTGGAACAGTTTGTCTTAGGACAGAAGGCCATGGAAATTTGGGGTATCCTCCAAATTTAGACCAATTACTACAGTACCTGTAATCCCTCTGTTTCCGATCCTGCAGCCCTCCCTGCCCTCAACCAGCCTGGTCCTTCCCCCAGGCTGGGTCAGGCCAGGCTTCCTTGTGTGCACAGAAGGCTTGACCAGGATCCAGGATCAGAGACCAGAGATTGGGGGCTGGAGATTCAGCCCCTCAGGAAGCTGCTGGCACCAGCTACCATGTTCAGTTTTAAAAAAGAAAATCAAGGTAAGGCTGGCATAGTGTGAAAGTCCTCGTGTGTGTGTGGGGGGGGGGGGGCAGTCCCTGCCAGGAGCCCTCAGTCACATATATCCCCAGCCTTGACACAGGTCAGTCCCTAGAATGGTCATTCCAGTCCACAGTATAAATGTCCCAAACCCTAGTGACTTGGGAGAGGCGGCCATCAGCTCAGTCATGTTCCTCACAAAGGAATCCACAGGAGGCCATAGGTAACAAGCAATTATCTGGTTTCAACTACAATACTGACTTAGGGAATTTGAGGAACAATCAACAGCGGGGATGATGCGTTAGTGAGGGTTCTCAAAGGGACAGAACGGATAGGATGAACATCAGTACATATTATATATATTTACATTAAAATATAAGTATATGTTTAATAAAAAAATTATCGAATCAGTTTCTTAAAATAGTAACAACAAATTGTCTCACACATGAGAGGCTAAGAACCCAGTGGTTGTTCAGTCTTTGAAGTTGGATACCTCAGTGGACCCAACCTGGTGCTGAAAACCATGGAAGCCTAGAACCACTGGTTCTGATAACAGTGGAGGAATCAGCAGGAGCCACAGGGTAAAACAACTTGGAGAGAAGAAGGTCAGGCATGCAAAAGGCAAGTCATTGTCCGCCATGGCCCTCGTAATCCCTGCTGCTACCTGCAGGTGACACCACACTTTGGGTGGGTCTTCCTACATCCTGCTCGGGTGGTTCTAACTCGTGGAAAGCTGACACTCAAGCCAACCACTACAGGTGCCGAGGCCTGACCCTGAGTGCTATGACTGAGTGTAGGAGAGTATAAATGTTGCGGAGGCCACATGGGGTTGCCAAAGACACTATGCCTGTCTCCTGGCCTCATCCCATCCACGGCTAGCCAGTTTCCAGAGGCTTCTATCAGCCAATGAATAAAGGTCTGAGGCCCCCAGATTCCTTCACAAGTTCTCTGCACCGCCAGGATGATGCTGGACTTTCTAAAATAAAAAATAACCACTAGTGATAGTAGACCGTGATGCATCATTTGCTCAGCAATTCAAAGTTCTCAGTGTGCTGTCATGGAGCCAGGGCCTCCGTTGATCCCCACAACATGGTGGCTGGTATACATTCTTCCACAAGGAAACTGAGGCTCTGGGAGCCGAGCAAGCCTCCCAGCGGCAGCCCTGAAGGCAAACTGGGCTGCCCTGTTGTGTGCTGAGGCCCCACATCACACCTTTGCCTCACACAGCCTTCTCTAACATCTCTCATTGTGTTCTGACTAACCAGGTGCCCTGGGGGCTCTGACCTACTGCAGAGAACCTTCTAGATCCTGCCTGGCTCTCCCCTTTGTTTTTATGTACCAAGCATAGGCTACACTATTAAGATTTAAAGAAGCCATCTGCTGGGACTCTGCAGTCACTGGTGACAAAGGTCACACCCCCATGAACTAAGGGGTTCATGTATCTTCAGATAAGTCAGGAGAGGTTAACAGTCAGATCCCCAGAGGAGCCGGTTTCAGCCCATGGACAAAAGTTCCTCTGCTTCAGCCTTTACAGCTTCTTAACTTGGGGGAAACGAACCCACTTTTTGGTTCGGTTTCAGCATTTTTCTGCCTGTGTAGCCAAGCTCATCTGCTTACCTCATCACAAAATTCAGTCTCGTTTATAAAAATGAAGTGTTGCCTGATTTCTAGAACTGCAAATAGAAGCAAATTCCATCTTATAACTAAATGTGTTGTAACTGGATCTTTTGACAGGCCGCTGCCCCAGGAATGCAAAGGCCCCATGCAAAGGAGAAAGCCAGCCAAGGCCCGTGCCAAGGAGCCCAGGAAACCCCTCATTCAGACCCCCAGCCGACGAGCCTGGTTCCAGAACTCAGAGCTGACAGGAGAAAGGTGAGAGTCCAGCTCAGGGAGCCACATAACCAGAGACCTAGAACAAACAAGTTCAAGTCCACACATTGCTTTAGCAAGAAAGAATGTGAGCACAGCTTTGACTACAACAGAATGCCCACAGCCAGCGGCTGGTGGACCCCCTGCCATTTTGGACATCCCCTTCTCATGATGTACCGTCAGGGTATTGACCCAAGTTCTCAAGCCAGGGTTCCAGTGGACAGTCACGAACGTTAAAGGGTGGTTCTTCCATTTCCTTCAGCATTTCCAGCTTGTTCTGGCAGTTTAAGATTTCCTATCTACCATGTTAATCAAAAGCAGAATTTTAGTTATTTTTTTTATTAAAAGGAGCATGTAGAGTATCCCAAGTGTCTACTCATAAATAAATATTTATGGTTAAACAGATACCGTAGAGCTACGGTTAATTGGGCTGAGCTATTGTTAGTTGGTGGACCCCTCAGAGGCCTGTCTTGTAAGAAGTGAAGGGCTATTGCTGAATCACGCAGTGTGAACACGGGAGCAGCTTCCCTTTAGGCCAGCCACAGGCTCCTTACTGAAGCAGAAACAGCCCAGGCTCCAGAGAGACACAACACCAGATGACCCTCAGCAAAGGCCCTAGAAAGAGCAACACCACAGTTGATCTGTGTTGAAAAGGACAGACAGGGAAGAGAGACTCCATACTTCCAAGTGGAGAAACTTTCAGAATAATGCCAAAACAAGATGATAGGTGCTGATGACTTGGGCTGATTTCAAAGCTTTACTGGACCAAGAGATGTCTAGATTTGTTTTTTGTTTTGTTTGGTTGGTTTTGGGAGTTGTTTTGTTTTTTTGAGACAGGGTTTCTCTGTGAAACATTCCTGGCTGTCTTGGAACTCACTCTGTAGATCAGGCTGGCCTCCAACTCACAGAGATCCACCTGCCTCTGCCTCTTGAGTGCTGAGATGAAAGGTGTGCACCACCACCGCCAGGCAAGAGATGTCTAGATTTGTAACGCACAGCTCTGGGTATGTGCAAGGGTACTGCCTGAGAAACAAGGGCCCTGACGTAATCAAAGGTATAAGCCATTGATGGAATGTGTTAGAGCTGCTGAAGGCAGGGCCTAGTTGCAGGAAGTGGGATGGCAGTTTTAGGAGCTATAACCTGCTCTAGCCCCTTCCTGTTGGCCTGCTTCATTGAGGACCTAGAAACATGGAACCAGCCTACCTCTGAAACTGTGGACCAAAATAACTCCTTCCTCCTGTAAGTCGTTCACATGGGCAGTGAAAAATCTTACAAACACAGATGCTAAGCGATACTTTTAGTTTAAAATACATACCTTACACAACAAAGAATTTATTGACAACGAAAACGTATGGCTTAAAATTGAGGTCCTTGGTAATTGCCTTAGAATAGTCTGTGAGGGAATATTGTTTTAAGGTGTGTTACTTTTGTTTATGTTTCATTTGTTTAACTATGTGAAGCTGTGTTACTGTGCCTGTCTAAAACACCTGATGGTCTAATAAAGAACTGAACGGCCAATAGCGAGGCGGGAGAAACGATAGGCTGAGAGAATATAGAGAGAGGAGGAGGAGAAGAAGGAGCCAGGGAAGGAGGAGGACTCCAGGGGCCAGCCACCCAGCAACACAGCAAGCCACAGAGTAAGATTTACAGAAGTAAGAGAATAAGAAAGCTGAGAGGCAAAAGGTAGATGGGATAATTTAAAGTTAAGGAAAGCTAGCAAGTAACAAGGCAAACTAAGGCCGGGCATTCATAATTAAGAATAAGCCTGCATGTGTGATTTATTTGGGAGCTGGGTGGCGGGCCCCCCTAAAGAGAAAAGGAGTCAAAAAACAACCAACAATAGTCCCTGTCTAGGTCTGTCTGATCATGCTGCCTCAATACAGCACCACAGGCCATATTAAATAAGAGATCCAAGTGTACACATGCTTAGTTTCTTCTGCGTTCTTGGCTTGGCTTGTGATGGTCATCCTTCTCCAGGGTCTTCAGGTGGTCCTTGCTGTGTGTGTTTATGTCTTGGTCCCCTCATCTAATGCACACAACAGTCATAAGGGCACTGGGCCCACCCTCATGACCTCCTTTTAACTTCATCACTAAAAAGCCCCTTCCTGCAAACAGAAGCCTTCAGGGGTATCAGGAGTTGAGACTCATAACATTTAGCACTGAGGGAAACAGTTTGCTAAGTGGACAACTGGTGTGTGAGCGTGGAGAAGCTAAGCCAAAGAGCTCTGAGTGGCTGGCCCAGTCCGGAGGCTGGGTATTAGGCACACAGAACCAGACTTGGTCCCCTAAAAATAACCACAAAGGGCAGAGTTTACAGCAGCATTTGGACCTGTCTCTAACAACTGGCATGGAGAGGGACCAGAAGGTGGAGAAGCAGGGGCCAGTCTAAGGGGTGGGGCAACTTAGAGACTGGAGTTTCTTCTCATGAACCCTCAAACCCTTGAGGTTGCTATTCATCCCCCAACCCATTTCACAGATAAGAACACTAAGACTTCAAGAGGTTGAGTGATTTCCCTAATGTTCACAGCTTGCTTGCTTTTTGGGGTTTTGTTGTTGTTCTTGTTTATAAGTCAGGGTATTGTGGTTTGGATATGAAGTATTCTCATTGACTTCTGTGTTGGACATTCGGTCCCAGCTGATAATGCTGTTTTGAAAGGTTATAGAACTTTTGGAAGTGGGGCTTAGCTTGAAGAAGTAGGTGACTGGATGTTGAGGGCTTATGGGTTTTATCCTAGTTCCTGCTGTGTGGGGGAGTGGATGAAGTTCTGAGGGGATGTGTATTGTTGACATGAGCATGGCCATGTCAAGGGCCCCAATGCCTCAGACCCACGGGAGTGGCAAGGCCTTTCCCTAATCTGTTCAGATGTTGACTGTGTGCAGAAAATATCAACCACAGATTCCAGATGACTATGGCCTGAGACCGCTCCTCTACCGACACCCCTCCTTGGATATCTGCTAACCTGCCTCCTCATTCTGCTGTATAAATAAAACATGCCAAAGCTCTCAGGCTGCTGGTGCATCTCCATCAGAGCACATGACCCACCCGATCCCAGCTTTTCTGGACCCTCGTCTGTGGTTCTTGATTCCCTTCATCCCCGTCAGGTCGACCTCAAAGCTGTACAGGTCTTAGCATTGCTGCTTCCTAGTCTGCTGAGCACTCACGAGCTGTACAACCCGCTCCTGTGCCCCAAACAGAGCTGCCATGCCTTCCCTGTCCGGGTGGACTGTATTCCATTCACTCACAAGCCAAGACAGGTCCTTTGTCCCTTAAGATGATTTGTCTGGTACTATGGCAGAGCCAAGAAAAGGCAGACTGCAGAGTAGCTCCTCAAGCTGCTCAGGTTGAAGTGATCCCTCCCCTCCCCGTCGCTGACACAAGCACATGCCTCCATGCCTGGCTTTCATAGCGGTTTCTTATGTGGGACTTAAAACAAAAAAAAACTTACATGCGTACGTGTGTCTCTATGTGAGTGTGTGCCACACGTTCACGGATGTCTGTCGGGGCTGGAATAGTGTGCTGTGTCCCCCAGAGCTGGAGTTACAGGTAAGCTGCCTGGTGTGAGTGCTGTCTTCTGGAAGAACAGCAGGAGCTCTCGATGACTGAACCATCATCTCCTCAGCCCCACACAGAACTTTCGGCAGCTGTAACAGTCAGGCTTGGGGGAACCCAAGAAACATTTGCCAAAGTTTTAAGAAAGTAGGGAAGACAAAATTCAAACATGCTCTACCCATCTCCATAGCTAGAGACCAGTTGTGGGCTAGGGTAGCAGAGGCTGAGTGGGAGGCGCACTAATTGATGTTGGAGACAGCAGGGAAGGAAGGAGGAGGTGACAGCGGCGAAGCCAGAAGACAACTTGAGCATCCTTTTGGATATTCACACTGGCCAACCACAGAGGGTGGGGATGAGATGGGGTTCCTGACCGCTGGCAGCCAACCCATCCTCACAGATCGTCTCTCTACCCCCAAGTTAAAGTTGAAGCTTGGCTCCAGATGGCTCCCTTCCACAGTACCAACCCCATGCCAACTCCCATCCTGCCCACCATGACTCTGTCAGGAAAGTGCAAGCAGTCAGGAAGTTGAGAAACATGGCCTGCTGGTCCCTGTATGCAACAATCCCACACATCCCAGCTGGCCCCAGGCCCCTGAGACCCCTCAGAAGTGAGAGGAGACCGGATGCAGCCGGTCTGAGGTCCAGACAGGCAGGAACAGAGCTGGGAGCTGGCTGTGCTCACTCTGTACACAGTGCTCCAGACCTCCTTTGACCAGCTGGCCTGTGCTCTCCTACACAAACCGGACCAGCAGGACAGTGTGGGATTCTGGCAGCACCAGGCTTTGGCACCAGACTGGCCTCTGTTCGGATATAGGTTCTGTCATCTCATGGGTGGAGCCACTTCCCTGGCTCAAGCTGTTTCCTTAGAGTAAAATGGCCAGTGTGATCACTCTTGCAGGACTGTAGAGAAGTGAGCCCAGTAGGTGTGAGCACAGTAGGTGCTCAACAAAAGCTGCTCTTCATAGCCTGCTGGGCGAATGTGGTCTTCTGGCCTCAGTGGGTCCAGACCTTCCCAGACCAGTGAGCTTTGCCCTGACTCTCAGACCCCTCCTCATGACCTCCCTCCTTCCTCTTTGTCAAAGGAAAAGCTGAGCCCTAGTGAAGTAGGACCATAGGGACAGGTTTAAGGAGACAAGGAAGTCATTTTCTATAGTTATTATGCAGAAAATAACTGTCCTATATATTTACAGGGCTCTTTCTAATATGCAGAATCCTTTGGACGAGAATCTCTAACACCCACCCAGCTCCTCCGAAGGTGGGGTTATTGGCTCCACTTTATAGATGAGGGAACTAAGGTAATCCACATAACTCACAGCCAACGCCACCTGACCTCCACTGTGCCTCTCTCCCTCCTTCTTTCCCTCCCCTTCTCTTTTGTGCACACATGTGTGTTTCTCCTTCCTGTTTCTCTGACCTGAAGGCAATGGCTCCACTCCCTTCTGGCCTCCATGACAAGGCATCATGAAACAGACTCAGCAGCCGCAGTAATCGTACTACAGCATGCTTGCTGATGAAATCAATGAAGAGTCACTGTAAGGAAATGAACTCTGTGGGAGCCCGTTTTCAGGTTCCTCGTGGCTTTACCCAGCAGGTCCGCCTAGAGAGGATGATTAGGACCACGGGCCTGAGTGCAGGTGTCTGAGATGGTCTGTACTTGGCTGTGCTGAGGGGGAGGTCTTTTGCTCCGCCCCTTGGCGTCTCTATAAATACCCTGAGGCAGAGACAGTCAGGGGCCCGTTGAAATAGGTTCCAGGCCCTCTCGAGGCTATCCTTTATTTTCTATCTGTTTATCTCTGCAATATAAATCTTTCTATCTAACATTTCCTGCTGCTCACACTCAAGAAAACTCTGGGGAGCTGTGGGGTTGGTGGGTAAATGCCCCACAGAACTCCTGACCCCAGAGGTCAGGAAGGAGGATGTCAGAAAGCTTAGAATGTGCTTCTGCTCCCAACAATGGGGTTGATGGCAGTCGGACTTCCTACCTGCATCTGGCCCAGCCAGTCCACTGCAGCTGATGATACATGGGCCATAGAGGAAGAGCACAGCAGCCAATATGGCCTGAGCAGATTTGGATGTGACTCAGAGTCTAGGCCACTCTCCCTGAGGAATGGATAAGGGAGCCTGACAACCCTGGCCACCACTTCCTCCCCAGCCGTTCACCAACCTATTTGCAGGCAGCTAGTTTTTTGTTTTTTGGGTTTTTTTTTTTTCTTCAGAAATGAAAATGAAAACACATCTCTTCTGAAACAAGGGATACTGGTGGAGTTTTCTCTGGAAGTGATTCTCAGGTATACATACATGGTAGGATTGGTGCACAGCACTGTATGTAAGTTACGCTATTCTATGATTACTTAAAGGGGTTCCACTTGCAAGAAAGCAGAGTGATGTATTTCCTTATTCCACAAGCTAATGACACCTGGCTGGAGAGGTGGTTCAGTGGGTAAGAGCATTTGCTCTTCAATCATAAGGACTTGAGTTCAAATCCTCAGAACTCATGAAAAACCTTGGTAATGACTGCACATGCCTGTAACCCCAGAATTGGGGGTATAGACAGATGGATCCCAACAGCTCATTGGCCAGTCAGCATAGCTGAAATGGGAAGCTTCCAGTCTGGTCAGAGACCTGTCTCAAGGCAGAAGGCATAAATAAAGGCAGATACAGCAGAGAACCACAGATAAAGGCACTAGGCATCCTGCTCTGACGTCCCATGTGCACACTTACACTCATGTGCATATACCACACTCGATACACCATACCCACCCAACACAGCACACAGTACACCGTATCTACATCATACCACATAACAATACACTAGCTCAATACATTACATGCACACACAATATACCACATACATAACACACATACATACAAATAAAAACACTAAACACACAGTATACCACAAATATACACACAACAATGATGACCTTGGATGTCGTGTGTAAGACAAGCATATGAAGACTCCAAAAGGAAGAGAGAAAGAGAGCCGGGAAGTTCAGAGTCCTAGGATGGGCATGGTGCAACCTCCTTAGGCTTTCTTTTTGTCTTATTTCTCCATGCCAGGTGCTGGAGAACAGGCAACCTGTATGTGGTGCTTTTGATGAGAAATGTCTCCACTAGACAGGTCTCTGAACACTTAGTCCCGAGTTGTTGGTGTTGTTTGGGGCAGATGTGGGAACCTTGACAGCTAGGGCCTTGATGGAAGAGGGACTGTTAGGATCCTGCACATGCACAGCATCTTACATCATCAGCAGGCACTGGCGACTATGTACTGCCATGTGGTCACGCAATCCCTGCCTTAAAAAGCCAGGTGCGAACCCCCACTCTTTCTTTCTGTGTTCTCTCTCTGCCCTCTGCTCTACTCCCTCCCCTTGCTTCCCTCTCCCACCAGGCCTGGCTCTTCTCCCTTTCTCCCCCCCCCTTCCCTCTTAATAAAGCTCTAAAAACTAACGTTGGGTTCTGCCGTGGCCCGTGACCTTTCCACCAGTCACCAGCGCCACCAACCAGTGCCGTTTTACTATCAGGGACATCACTAGGGGTGGGCTTTGGGTGTTTAGACTCTCACCCTATTTCCATTTCACTCACTCTGCTTTGTGCCTGCCGTTGAGGATATGAGCTCTCTACCTTCCTGCTCTGGCCACCATGCCGGGCAGCTGCCATGGCTCCCGACCATGATGGACTCATCCCTTTGGAACCATAAGCTCAGATGAAAGGTATTCTCTAATTCTCCTTGGTCATAGTGTTTTAACACAACAACAGAAAAGTAACGAATACATTTTCTATAACAGCGGGACAATCAGAACACACCCTGCAAAAGGGAGAAAAATGTTTCTCTATAGCTGGAGAGGCCTGGCAAGCAGAAAACTCTTAACATGACCTATCCTAGACAAATGTCACAGAGACCCACCCAACCACGCCACAGAGGCGGAATCTCCCCCTCAACAGGCAGGGACAAGGAGTTCCAAATATGCCCCATTTGGGGCGCCAGCGGAAGCCAAGCAGGGAACTGCCCAATGACCACCTGCTGCCGCTCATGTAAAATGTGCCCTCTGCCCACCAATCAAGCCCCACTGGGAGTCCAAGGAAGCAGAGTGAGGATTTCTACCCTTGTCTGGCAGGAGGAAAGCAGTGCCACCCCCTTCCTCTGTGACAAGGGCATCAGAGGAAGCCAGCTAAAATGGGTTTAAATAAAATGTACTTCCTTACAAGCATAGCATTAAATGTCCAGACTTCAATCAAAGAGTGCTTATTATACCTAGAACCAGGAAGATCTCAAACTAAATGACAGAGCAATTGACAGAGATTGACATGGAGAAGACAGGTGTGTTAGTACAATCTAACAACAACAACAAAAATCAAAGCAGCCATGAAAACAACAACAACAACACCTCGGTGAGAGATGGCAAACACATTTGAAACAGACAAAATACAGAAAGCCTCAGCGAAGCCCAGAAACTATTAAAGAAAGAGTCAAATGGAACTAAAAATACGATAATAAAATTAAAAGCTCAGTAGACTGGCTTAAGAGCAGGACAGCAGGAAGAGAGAACACAGTCAGCAAGCGGAAGACTAAACAAAGACACAGCCCAGCAGGCAACACAGACAAAATAGACTGTAGAAAGGTCTGAGCAGAGACCCACGGGACTGCAGCCAGACCTGACATCGGAGCCCTGACAGGAAAATTGTCAAATAAACATGGCTGCGATGTGGGTAGAAACCTACGGATCCAAGAATGAAGGAGTCTAAATAGGATAAAGCCCAAAGAAATTTATAGCAAAACACAACAGAACAAAATACCTGAAAACTAGACAAAGAAAAAAAATACCTTAAAGAAATCAGAAAAAAGCAATGTCTTACCTATAAAAGAAAAACTATGTGAGTGGCAGTGAATTCCTTTTCTAAGTCCACGGAGGCCTTTTTATGCTAATTTTTTTAAACAAAGCCACCAGTCCCATATGGTTTATCTGGAGAATTCTACCAAACTTTTAAAGTATTAACACTAATTCTATACCTTGTGTTCTATAAAGCAGAAAGATGGATGAGGGACCACTATAAACTCACCATAAGCCAGTGTTATCCTATACCATGATCACAGATAATATTGTCCTGTACCATAACCATGGATAATACTTTAAAAATCCAGACTGATATGTCACAAATGAACTGAAACCCAGAATCCAGCAACATATTAAAATACTTAAGAGGCTGGGGTAGCTCAGTGGTAGAGCATGGGTTTAGCATGGATAAGCCACATAAATTCAATCCTTAGTCCCCTCAAGAAAAAAGAAAGAAAGAAAGAAAGAAAGAAAGAAAGAAAGAAAGAAAGAAAGAAAGAAAGAAAGAAAGAAAGAATTATACACCCTGACCAGCTAATTAGAGGAAGAAAAGATTGGCTTAATATTTGGAAAAACATCCAATACAGAAACTGGTTAATGAAGAAAATCACATAATTATTTAAATGGGTGCAGAAAAGTGTTCAACAAAATTCAGTATCAATAAATGATTAGAAAACTGGGAATGATGAACTGGGAATGGGAATTAGAAAACCCAACTTGATGAAGAACAACTTCAAAACCCTGCAACTAATACACAAAATGGGGAAAGGCTGGATGCTTGTCCTCTGAGTTAAGGAACAAGGCAAGAATGCCTGCAGTCCACGCTCTTATTCAACTCAGAATTGATAGTGCTAGCCAGCGCCACAAGGCAAGAAAAGACAAGACGTACAAACAGGAGCCTATTCCTACTTGTATATGGCATTCTAAAGGAATCTAAAAAAAAAACAAACTGCCAAGCCTCCCAACTTACACATTGTCGGAACATGGAATGAAGCTGTGTGAGATTTCTGAGAGCTTGTGAAGGCCAAGCAAACAAGGCAAGTCTTGTGACCTCTGTTCCTCCATAAGTGGGGTGTTCTTAGACTGTGCCTTTGCGCCCCTCCCAGGGGTAGCAAACAGGAGTGGGCTTGCTTCGGATTACACTCCATCTTACTTTGCCATTCAGATGATGTTTCTAAGTACAACTTGTCCTCCTGGCTGGATACAGCCCAGCTCATGTGAACTCTGCTCATGTGACTTCGCCTAACCCTCAGACTATAAATTATCTGATGCCCTGAATAAAGTTGGCCGTTGCATGAGACTTTAGTCTGCTTCATTTTTAGGCTCCACTCTCCCAGGTTCACTCCACCAACTAGGGAGATGACAGCACATAAATTAACTCAAAACATACCAATAGCTTAATATAATATGTAAGAGTATAATTGTTAAGTTTCAAACCCGGAACAAATGGCTGAAGTGCCTATTTCACACATCAAAGCGGACCTGGCCTCCATGTTCTCCCAGCATCTCTCAGTGCCTATATGTTACAGGATATGGCTGGCATACCCCACCCTCTACCCTGAACTCTCCAGCCCAGGGCCTGGGCTGCCGTTCCCCCAGAGGCTCTTTCCAATATAATCCACACATTTTGGTTTGTCCCTTTTGTACCTTTGGCCTCCTGGCTGCTGCACCTGGTTCCTCTCTCTCCCCTCTCTTCCCTCTCCCTGCCTCTCCATATGACCCAGTTCAGGCTGGTCATGTCTGTTAGGATCCTGCCCTCACCCCTCGGGCTCTTGCGTCTTACGTCATCAATGGGTGCTGACAACTATGTACTCGTGGTGTGGTCACGCAATCTGCACCTTAAAAAAGCTGGACACGGAGCCCACCCTCTCTCTCTGTTCCCTCTCTGCTCTGCTCTGCTCCCTCCCCCCAGGCCTGGTTCCCCTCTCTCTCCCCCCCTTTCCCTCCTAATTAAAGCTCTCTGTAACTCTGGTAGTCGTGGCCGCCACCAGCGCCGCCGTTTACTCTGGACTCTCCCAGATGCCTCTGTCTCTACCCCTGACTACACTCTCTCTTTTGTCTACAGTAAACTTTCTCCTCCGCCATACCTAGGAGCAGTCATGTCCTTTCCTTTCCATTTCTTTTTTTCATTCAATAATTTTTTTAAAGGAAGCCTTCAGGACCTCAGTCTAAGGCAAATGCTTTTGAATGTGACACCAAAAGCACAATTCTAAATGTAATTAGAATTTAAAATGTTTAAAACTGCTGGGCATAGTGGCACACATCTTTAATCCCAGCAGCAGAAGCAGGTGGCTCTCTGTGAGTCTAAGGCCAGCCTGGTCTACACAGTGACTTGCAGGACTGCCAGGGCTACATAATGAGAAACTGTATCAAAAAAAAGAAAGAAAGAAAAAGAAAGTTAAAAACACCTGTTACAAGTGAAAGACGCCATCTGGAAAGGCTACATGCCTGATTCCAACTGCATGGTGTTCCGCTGTGGGGGGCCCCAAAACAGCTTGACCACACAGCTGCCATGACAGGCTTAGAGGCCCAGACAGCTTCTGGCAGACAACCTCTGGACCCAGGAAAATCCATAAGCTGACCCCACCCAGTGGGGCCTGCATCTAAGAGGAAATACCTGACATTTCAAACATTCCCTATACCCCTAGACAAATGTCAGCCAATCAGGGTCCTGAACCCTGGAAATCCCCTCACCCCAACCTCTGCTATGATTAAAAAAAAAAAAAAAACCCACCCAGCCTGGGCTCTGGGCTCTCTGCTCTCACCACTGTGTAGGACAGACAGAGAAACCAAGCCCAGAGCTTGAAATTAAAGCTTAAATTTAATTTTACATACAGGATTCCATCTCAGTGGTGGTCTTTTGGGGATCCCTGAGATCTGGGCATAACACCTCAAAGGGTAGAGTCACAGGAACAGCAAAATACCAATGGTGTCAGGGAGTGTGGGATAAACAGACAACACAGTGCATTTCTATGGTGGTGACTATGATCTTATGTTTCTGCAGATTCATAGAGTGTACAGTATTGTGATGGTTAATTTTTGGTTTTGGTTTTCGAGACAGTTTTTCGGTGTAACAGTCCTGGCTGTCCTGGATCTCACACTGTAGACCAGGCTGGCCTCGAACTCACAGAGATCTGGCTGCCTCTGCTGGGATTAAAGGTGTGTGCCACTACCGACTGGCGTGTTGGTTAATCTTGACTGTCAACTTGACTAGATGTGTAATAAATTAAGAGAGATTTCTGGGAAGGTCTGGAAGGGTATTTCTTGGAAGGACTGGTTTGGGAGTGAAGAAGATCCTTTCTCAGAGTGAGTAGTGCCTTCCAGAGGGCACCCCAAATATGAGCAGCTCTGAGGGAGGCTGTTGTTTTCACCTGCCTGTCTTCCCTGCCTGCTAGTGAGCACACCTCCTCTGCAGCTGCTGCCACTGTTGTTTTTGTTTTGCTTTGTTTTTCAAGACGGAGTTTCTCTGTGTAGTTTTGGTGCCTGTCCTGGAATTCACTCTGTAGCCCAGGCTGGCCTTGAACTCAGAGAGATCCGCCTGGCTCTGCCTCCTGAGTGCTGGAATTAATGGCAAGTGCCACCACCGCACAGCACCACTGCTGTATTTTAAAAACAGCATGCTGTGGCCTTGGTGGGTGGAGACAAGGGGCACAGAGGGAAGTCACACCATGCAATAGCACTCACATAAAAAGTTTTATTATTAAAGGGAGAAGAGAAGAGGGGGAGAGGGAGAGAGAGAGAGAGAGAGAGAGAGAGAGAGAGAGAGAGAGAGAGAGAGAGAGAGAGAAGTGTGCGAGACCTTGTGGCAAGAAAGAGAAAAGAAGAGAGAGAGAAAAGGGGGAGGGTTTTCACTTAAAGAGGACTTTACATAAGATGACTTTAGAACGCTGGGCAGATTCCCCAAGGGGAGGGTCTGAATGCTAACAGCCACCACTTTCCATCAGTGCCATCAGAGCTCAGCCTCTTCAGCCTTCCAGGGATCCTGCAGGCCTTCATCACTGAGCGGGCCAGGCAAATATCATGACAGTCTGTCCTAATTACTCAGTTAAAAACTAGGCCTCAGTCCCTGATTCTTGAGACTGAGCAGGCAGTTTCTGAGGAAGCCACAAACATAGGACAGATTTATCATTGGTGCATCTGGCAACAGGGATGGAAACTGCATGTACTAGGCCAGAGTGCCCCCCTCCCCCGGTAGTGGGATGCTCTGTATGCTGTGAATGTGTTGTTCTGAATTGGTTGATAAATAAAACGCTGATTGGCCAGTAGCCAGGCAGGAAGTATAGGTGGGATAAACAGACAAGGAGAATTCTGGGAAGTGGAAGGCTGAGTCAGCAGATGCCAGCCCGCTATCCAGGGAGCAGCATGTAATGGCACACAGGTAAAGCCATGGAACACGTGGCAACATATAGATTAACAGAAAGGGGCTGAGCTTAAATGTAAGAGCTAGTCAGTAGTTAGCCTGAGCTAATGGCTGTGCAGTTTTAATTAATATAAGCTTCTGAGTATTTTATAAGTGGCTGCGGGATCCGTGAGGCTAGGCAGGACCAGAGAAAACTTCAGCTAATCCCCCCCCCACACACACACACACACACAGATGCTCAAGATGATAACCAAGCAAGGACAAAGCCTGGGACTTGTCCAGGCCTGCCCAAAAATGAAAAAACTGTATCCTTAATCAGCCCTTGCTAGCCCTAGCCAATTAGAACGTACTAATATGATTGCCACTTTCATAAGCCAGTCATATGTGAAATGACCTAACTGCCCTTAGCTGTGCTTAAAAGGAGCCTGCAAGCTTCTCTAGGGGTCATTGCCCTTTTGCCTTTGGTTAGGATGGTTGGCCCCCAGCGTGCTGGTATAATAAATGCTCTTGTTGATTGATACGTGGATGGTGGTCTTTTGTGGGACTTCTCCAGGACCCTAACAATCACCACAGTGGGACTGCTGAGGCATCTGGCCTTGGGGACTGGGCAGATACTGGATTCCCAGTCTCTCCAGTGCAGATGGCCATTGTTAAACTACTCAGCCACAATGATGCAAGTTAAGCTAATAAATCCTTAGGTGATATATATATATATATATATATATATATATATATATATGTATTGTTTCCATTCTGTTCTGTTAACCCTGAGAATCACAAGCAAAAGACCAGTTCCACAATTTTGGAGTCAAATTTGAAGCAAGCTTTAATTAAATACTGACCAGGATGATGCGCTCTTGCCAGAACCATTCCAGGGTTCCCAGGAAATGTTGAAGAGTCACATTTTGCAGAGGCTTAAAAAGGCAAAACCACGAGGCCACCACATTTCCCATCAGGTCTAATCAGAGGCAAGCATATATCCTGGTGTACTTCCTGCCTGAGAACCTCCCACCTACATCCAATGTACAATGTACAGGCAAATGTACATTCTGATGTATTTCCTGACCATGTACCTCCTGCCCACATGTGATCAAGTACATCCCAAGCAGCTGAGTTAAACAAATTTGTTTAGGGGAGCAAAAACATGTGATTTGTTATCGCCCATTAACAATAGCCTCCAGCATTCCAGGAAGTTATCTGTCCTTGGGCAAATGGGGCGTACAGGTTAACATTGGCCCTCACAGTTCCTGTAGAGTAGCAATTCTCCACCTATGGGTGCCAAACCCTTTGGGGTCCAATGACTCTTTCACAGGGGTAGCATATCAGACATCCTGCATATCAGATATTTACATTAGGATTCATAACAGCAGCAAAATTACAGTTATGAAGTAGCAATGGAAATAATTTTATGGTTGGGGTCCCCACAACACGAGGCACTGTATTAAAGGGTTGTAGCCACAGGAGGGTTGGGAACCATTGCTCTAGAGAGCCCTGACTAACACAAATTCCAAGAGTAAGCCCTCAGGCAAACCACGCAGGTTGGGTGATGAAGATGTATCTGCACAGGCACACTGAGTGTAACAAATGTAACGGGTGTCGTGATGCGGGTAGTGAGGAAGGCTGTTCCCGTGTCTGCTGGGTACGTGGCAAACCCATGGACCTTCTGTTCCATTTTGCTGTAAACCACCAGATGCTTTAAAAACAGTCTGCCCTTCTTTAAAAGGAACAGTTTTTCAGCTGTACACTGAAAATGGGTGGATTTTATGATATGTAAAGTGTACCTGTTGGATTGCAACATTCTCTCCAAATTGAACCAGTTGCCCCAGGAAGGAAGGAGAGGCTCCATGAGGCAAACAAATGAGAAAGCCACAGCTTGAGAGATTCTTGAAGGCTCCTACTGAGCCAAATAAAAAGGAGTAAACAGCTGCTGGGGGTAGAGACAGCAGAGATCAGGCAGACTGTGGGGAAAAGAGATGATCAGCATGTCTGCCCGCTGCTTAGACAGTTCCAGGGTTGCAGTTTTCCTGAGTTGTTGCCCATGCAGGGGGGCGGGGAGGGGCACTTTCTGGTGATGCAGCTGCTTTTGAGCCTTACCGTCTTCTTGTAAGTAACCCCTCACTCATACTCCTGTTAGTAACCCCAATTTAAAAAACAAACCAACGGGGCTGGGGAGATGGTTTAGTGGTTAAGAGCACATACTGCTCTTGCAGAGGACCCAAGTTCAATTCCCAGCACCCACAAGGCAGCTCACAATTGCCTGTAACTCTAGCTCCAGGGGATCTGACACCCTCTGTCCTCACCATATGCAGACTTTACACATACACAAAAATAAATAAATAAAATTATTTAAAAACAAAACCGTCATTGGTTCACCAAATTGAACGTTGGTATGATCATTACTTTGGTCTGTCACAAGCTCCCTTTCTGAGGTGAATAGATGTGTATTGCATCTCCCCAGGAAAAGTCTGTTACACAACAGTACCCCAATAAAGCCCTTAAAAACCAGCAAGTAGAAAATCAAAATCCTATCTACTTTTGCATGTGTGCGTGCTCATGCCTGTGTGTGGAGGCCAGGAATCCATTGTTAATGTCGTGAAATGGTGCACAAGAGGCCTTGGTGGGTGCGGACTATGGTGCCTAGTGGTGGGTAAGGCACGCCATGCAGACGCCACGGAAGGCAGCGTGATGCGATGGAAAGTTACTCACGTGGCAGATGGGACATCCACCTGGTGGGAGGGGAGAGGGAATGGAGGGAATGGAGGGAATGGAGGAAGGAGAGAGAGAGATAGAAAGAGAGGGAGAGAGAGGGAAGCGCCCGCTACCTCTGGAGGAGAGAGAGGAGGAGGGATTTTTTCCTTAAGGGGGCTTTAACAATATGGCCTGAGCAGATTTGGATGTGACTCACAGAGTCTAGGCCACTCTCCCTGAGGAACAGATAAGGGAGCCTGACAACCCTGGCCGTCACTTCCTCCCCAGCCTCCGGATAAAGAGGAGATAGATGTGACCCATAGGACAATGGCAGTTTATAAAGGTACAAGAGGAAACCCTGTGTTAGGGTGAGGTGTTTAATTTTAATTGGGCATGTTAATTAAGTGAACCAAAGGGGGCTTTTGATTGTTGGACTTCAATACTTTGATAGCTGGACCTTCGTAGTCGGTCTCAGGAGGAGGAAGTGGTCCAATAAGGGAGTAGACCGTGGTGGCTAGCTTTAGGAACGTCATCTAATGGTTTTTAGCAAGGCAGAGGGAGTGGGGGAGGGACAAGGCCTGCCAGATCCATGTTTACCATGCTTGGGCTGGCTGGAGTCCCTTCAGTTACAACGTGTAACTGAAGGGGTTGGGGAAGACCACAAGGTTACGGGAGCGAGTGACTGGGGTCCTGGCTGAGCTGGAACCGAGAGACAGCATGGTGAAGGGTACAGCTATTGCTAACGAGTCAGGAGCCAGGAAGAATCACCTACACCACCTCCCGTCTCTGCCAGGACCTCTGTTGGTCACAGGGACCCAGCTATTTCCTCCATACACCCCAGCCTCCGTACAGAGCAGGATGGAGCGCGGACCAGGGAAGGCACGTGGCAACTGGCACAGGACCACAGGAAACATCCAACTTAGACAAGGTCCCATCAAAATGGTATGCAGGAAAGCAGGGAGTCCTCAGGGCTCGACCATCAGGGCATGGCACCACTACGGTACAGCCAGCAAATTCTTCAGAGGACATTAGTGGATAATTTTGCGTGCCTTGAGTCCACCTGTCCTCCAAATCCTGAACAATCTCCTGCATTGCAAATGTGTGCCCGTATCAGGGACTCACCATCCCAGTATCATTCCAGGCCCCCTCGGCACCCAAATCAGAACAACGAGAGCAGCATTTAATGGAAGGACTCACATCCCTACGATAGTGATGCCATTTCTATCACACGTGTGACCCAGGGAGGAAGGGGATGCCCACTCTGTTTCACGGCCTGCATCAGCGTGCAGGAACCCCAGCAGAAGAGTGTCCTCACTTCATTCTCCTGCTACCCTCCACATCCCAGTGAGACTGCTCTCCAGAGGGCGAAGCCATGAAGAGAGGTACAGCAGCAATTAAGATATCTGGGGGCTTCCCAGATCTGGAGTGGCCTCAGCTTCTACCAGCAGGTCCCAAGTCCCAGCAAAGGCTTCGCAAAAGAGTCAGAGTGGGGGTTCTGCCACCTGCAAGAAAAGAAATTCTCCATTTAAACCTGATAGGAATGCTGATATAAAAATCTTCTGCAGCTGGAGAGATGGCTCAGCAGTTAAGAGCACTGGCTGCTCTTCTGGAGGACCCAAATTCAATTCCCAGCACCCACATGGCAGCGCACAACCATCCCTAACATCCAACACTATCTATGTTCTGTTTTGCACAGGTCAGTCAAAGACAGAGGGTCACTCCAAAGTGTAATTGAGGCTTAGCAAAAGCAGCAGGAGGAGTCTGTGTCTCGATGGACTGACAGACCAGGAGCTCTGCAGAAAGAAGCTCTGTTAATCGATACACGAAAGGCCACTTAGCAAGTCAGTTCCCACACACCAAAATCTCTTATCTGAACCAGAAGTTGTCTTAAGGAACCATTACTAAGCGGACACAGTCATTCTAAGAATTCCAGGTTTGCCAGGAAAGTCTTATGACTGAGTTTATGCTAATAAGGTTCTAAAATTCCCAAGAAAGAACAGCCCCATAAATCTCAGATAACAATCACTGGTATTTACAAAAGATAACTCCAAGGCTTAAGTGGCCATCATGCCCGAATAAATGCCAGGAGCAATGGCCCTGTTAAGGTTCCACTACTCTCTCTTCTGGCCGCCATGGGAACTACACACACAAGATGCATGACAGACTTGCAAACAAAACACCCATACACATGAAATAAAAGAATAATTTTTGGTTTGTTCTGTTTTTTGAGACAGGTTTTCTCTGTGTAAGAGCCATGGCTATCTGTCTGAATAGCACTCCATTGTGTGGATATGAACACATTTTCTTTATCTATTCATCTATTGATGGATGCCTAGCTGGAGTCCTCAACCTGGACACCTCCAGCAATGCAGTGATAAACATGGGCCTGTAGGTGCTTCTGTAGTGTGCAGAAGTCAGTCCCTTTGGGCTGTATTCCCAGAAGCAGTGTAACTGGACTGGATGGTAGTTTTGGTTTTAGTTCTTTGAGGAACCTCCATGCTGATTTCCATAGTGGCCATACTGTTCCTTCTTGCCCAGGATCCTCACCAACATTTGTTATTGTTTGTTGTTGTTGTTTTTAAGGATGGCCATTCAGGCTGGGATGAGACAGACTCTGAGAGTGTGGTTTTGATTTTTGTTTACTTAGTGGTTGTGGCCACTGAGTATTACTGGGCATTGTACTTCATCACTAGGGAACTGTCTGTTCATTCCATTTGCCCATTTATTGATCAGACTAGGGTTTTTTTTGGTATTTAGTTTTCAGTCCTTTATTTATTCTAGATATTAATAACTTGTCACGTATTTAGCTGGCAGATATATTCCCCACACCTCATATTGTAGACTTCCTCTTCACTCTGCTAATCATTTCCTTTTCTGTGCAGAATCTTTGTAATCTATAGAATATAGTACTTGAAGTCTTAGTCGGGACAATGGGGGAAAAAAGTAAAAGCAATACAAACAGACAAAGAAAAAGTCAATGTTTATCTATTTGCAAGCAATATAATCCATACTTAAAGACACTAAGACAGCTAGGTGTGGTGGCACACAATTTTAATCCCAGCACACGGGAGGAAGGCAGAGGCAGGAGGATCTTTGTGAGTTCAAGGCTAGCCTGGTCTACAGAGTGATTTCCAGGACAGCCTAGGCAGTTATACAGAGAAACACTGTCTTGAAAAACAAACCCTAAGCCTTCATCAGAAAACTCTTAGATTTGATAACTAAATTTCATCAAAGTAGCAGGATACAAAAAGTCAACATATACATATATATATGTGTGTGTGTGTGTGTGTGTGTGTGTGTGTGTGTGTGCATGTATATATCACTAAATCACTAGCTTGGGGTGAGGAGATGCTCAGTGGGTAAGTCCTCGATGCACAAGCATTAGGACCTAGCTCAAACCCCCAGCATCCACGTAGAAGCTGGGTGTGGTAGCACACATCTGAAACCACGTGCAAGGGGTATCAGGGAAGGGGCAGAAACAGATGGGGAGAGATGGAAGAAGACTCCAGAGGATCCCTGGCCTCCATATCAGAAGCACAGGCAAATGCACACACACACACACACACACACACACACACACACACACACACACAAAAGCCCCAGTAGGTTTTCTGTGGACCAATAACATGCTGAGAAAGACATCAGAAAAAAAAAATCCCATTCAAAGTAATCTTTTTTAAAAGTACCTAAAGGGGCTGGAGAGATGGTTCAGCGGTTAAGAGCACTGGCTGTTTTTCCAGCGGACCTGGGTTCAATTCCCAGCGCCCATATGGCAGCTCACAGCTGTCTGTAACTCTAGTTCCAGGGGATCTGACACCCTCACACCAATGCACATAAAATAAAGTTAAAAAAGTAAAAAAAAAAAAAAAAAAAAAAAAAGTACCTAAAAATAAACCTAACTAAATAAGTGAAACATTTCTACAATGAAAACTTAAAAACACTAACAAAATAGAAGACATTCAGAAATGGAAAGAGCTCTCAAACTCATGGACCAGCAGAACTAATACTGTCTAATTGACAATATCACGGAAAAGGATCTACGGAATCAGTACAACCCCCCACCAAAATTCCAACTACATTCTTCATAGAAATAGAAGAAACAATCCTAAAATCATATAGGGGAAACAAAGGACCCCAAATTGCCAAAGCAACCCTAAGCAAAAAGAATAATGCTGGAGGTATCAAAATACTTGATTTCTGGGCTGGAGAGATGGCTCAGAGGTTAAGAGCACTGGCTGCTCTTACAGAGGTCCTGAGTTCAATTCCCAGCAACCACATGGTGGCTCCCAACCATCTGTAATGAGATCTGGCGCCATCTTCTGGCCTGCAGGCAGAACACTGTATACAAAATAAATCTTTAAAAAAAAAATACTTGATTTCAAAGCATACTAGAGGTACAGTAAGAAAAGCAGCATACACCAGCAGAAATCAGGCACACAGACTGAGAGAATAAAAAGGGAAAACACTTTAGGGTACAGGCAGGCAAGGACTTTCAGGAAGGGCCTCTGGAGCTCAGGAGATAAGAGTGAGAATTGACATGGGTGGGGGGGTTGCACAAAGTGAAAACACTTCTGCTTCTCAAGCCATTATCTCCCCAGGTGAAATCCAGGACATCACACTTCCAATACACTGATGTCATGTGCTTGTGTGGAATTACGAGGATGCCTGGGTAAGGCAGCATCCAACCTAGTTAGGTAGGACCCCTCTCTACCCCGCCCCCCCCTAAAAAAAAACAACCTTGGAGTATGTCTGCCATGTTGTGGTGGTTTGAATGAAAAGGGCCCCTACCAGTTCATATATTTGAATGTCTGGTTCCCAGTTGGCAGACTGTTAAGGAAAGATTAGGAAGTGTGGCCTTGTTGGAGCAGGCGTGGCACTAGGGGTGGACTTTGAGGTTTCAGAAGCCCATGCCAGTCCATTCCTCCCCCACCCCCACCCACTCCCACCAACATCTCTTTCTCTGTCTGCTGCCTGCCGATCAGGATGTAAGCTCCCAGCTCCATAGCCATGCTTGCCTGCTGCCACAGTCCTCACCATGATGGACATGAACCTTCTGGACTGACTGGTTTTGTGTGTCAACTTGACATAAGCTAGAATCATCAGAGAGGAAGGAGCCTCAGTTCAGGAAATGTGTCTATGAGACCCAGCTGTAAGCCATTTTCTCAATTAGTGATCAATGGAGGAGGGCCCAGCCCACTGTGGGTGGTACCATCCCTGGGCTGGTGGTCCTGGGTTCTATAAGAAAGCAGGCTGAGCAAGCCAGTAAGCAGCACTCCTCCATGGCCTCTGCATCAGCTCCTGCCCTGCTTGAGTTCCTGTTCTGACTTCCTCCAATGATGGAAGTGTAAGCCAAATAAACCCTTTCCTTCCCAACTTGCTTTTTGGTCATGGTGTTTCGGTGCAGCAGTAGAAACCCTGAGACAAATTGGTACCAGCGTAGTGAGGTATGGCTGTGACAGACCTGACCATGTTTTGGGGAAGATTGTGGAAGAACTTTAGAACTTTGAGCTAGAAAAGTCATTGAGTGTTGAGAGCTCTTTGGGATGTTGTGTGGGAACTGGAAGACAGGATGTCGAGGGCAGTGCAGAGGATGGAGACCCGGCTTGTCAAGTTTCAGAGGGAAGTTTAAAGACTCTGTTGGGGCCTTTTGTTATTCTGCATTAAGATTCTGTGGTTCTGGTTAGTTAGAGCTGAAGAATCAGCTGTGATTAATAAGATACCGGAACTACTAAAGCAAAACTTTGCTTTGCTGGGATACTTGATGGTTGGCTGGAGCTAAGAAATTAGCAGTAATGAAGGAGAGACCAGCACCACTGAGGTGAAATCTTCTGGGAAATGTTTCCTGAGAGCGCAGAGAAGCTGTGTTCCAGGGGCGGCCCAAGGTTGTACCTCGTGCTGGCAGCCAGACTTGGTAATGTGCAAGAGTCACCCAGGTGGTGCTGTTTTTGAAGGCATGAAGGGGTCATGGAGAGCAGCCAAAGCTTGGCACTATGCGAGGCCAGGAGAGGCCGTTGGTGAAGGTGCAGCCTCAGCGGCAGTTGAAGGCCCAGGACTAAAGGAGTCATGTGGACAAGTTGAGGCTTGGCATCAAGAACAGAGTCTATGAGAGGCTATTGGTGAAAGTGTGGCCCAGTCAAAGCAGAAGACCCCAGCATTTTGGAGGTGCCGGTACCACGGGAGGACCACCAAAAACAGCAGCAGTGGAGTGGAGCCAGCCAGAGCCTAAGACAAGCTGTGTGTGCTGCAGAGGGCGGAGCTGGAGAGGTGACCAAGCCCTTTGGAGGAGCCCAGAAGATCGTGAGTGGATCCCAGCCATTGGATGGTTGGAATTTTGGTTTTGCTTTGCATTGATTGTGACTGTGCCCTGATTTTTCCCTCTTGAAGCAAGAAAGTATCTTACTGGAGCATATAGTTGAGAGACTTTGAATTTTTTTTTAAAGCTATGATCATTTATTGTTACCCTTCAAGACTGATTTTTGACTGGATTCGGCGAGGACTGCCTGCGTCTCTTGGCGGTCTGTTCCTGGCGCTGTTCTTTGGCTTCATTCTCTTGGCCAAAAGTTTAGCATATTCTGTAGCCTCCTCCTTGTTTTTCTTGGTTCGTTGTTTCTTTAGAGCAATACACTAGCGTTTGTGTTGCAGGACACGTGGAGTAACAAGATGCTGACTCTTGGGTGCTTTGGTCCTGGGCTTCTTGTCTTCTTTGTTTCATAGGTTTCTGACAACGTATTGGTGGACATCATCTTCTTGAGAGAGATTGAAAAGTTTTCGGATTCTGCTAGCTCTTTTTAGGTCCCAACCGACGAGGCACAGTAGTATCTCTCCATCCAGGAATGTCCTTCTCTCCTTTTTTTTACAATAACCAAGTTGAGAACACTCAGATTGGCATCCACAATGCATCCTCAAACAGACTTGTACTTCCTCTCTCCTCTTCTCTTTCGTCTATGACAAGAATGCCCCTTACTCAACAGCGAGCGCACTCTGCCATGGGTCAAAGCGCCTTGCTTCATGGGAAAAACTTGTTTGTCACTGATTCGGACCACATAACCCTTCCACTCCTCACCCAGAGCATCAGCACCTACTTCTGTGGCCATGAACTTCTCATACAACGTACCAAGTTTGTGTTCATCATCCTCTTCGATGGGTTTCTGACAGCCGGTGCCAGGGAAGGAAATATTCAGCTTCATCTTGACACAGCCCACTGCCTAGGAGACGTCACGAAAAAGAGCGAGACTAAATTTTAAAAGACTTGGTTTGGATTTTAAAAGAGATTGTCTATTTTAATGGGACTGAAATTTTAAAGTTTGAATTTGTAAAGACTGGGACTTTTAAGGTTATTTATGTTCTTAATGTGGGATCTTGGGAATGAATAAGAAAGGAAGGGTTGTGGCTTAATAGTGATGTGTTTGTGTGTCAAGTTGACAAGAGGTGCGTTGTACTGGCTGGTTTTGTGTATCAACTTGACACAAGCTAGAGTTATCAGGGAGGAAGGAGCCTCAGTTGAGGAAATGCCTCCATGAGATGCAGCTGTAAGGCATTTTCTCAATTAGTGATCAGTGGGGGAGGGCCCAGCCCATGGTGGGTGGTGCCATCCCAAGGCTGGTGGTTCTGGGTTCTATAAGAAAGCAGACTGAGCAAGCCAGAGGAAGCAAGCCAGTAAGCAGCACCCCTCCATAGCCTCTGCATCAGCTCATGCCTCCAGGTTCCAGCTCTGCTTGAGTTCCTCCAATGATATACTATGATCTAGAAGTGTAAGCCAAATTACCCCTTTCGTTCCCAACTTGCTTTTTGGTCATGGTGTTTGGCACAGCAATAGAAACCCTAAGACACCTTCTGAAACTGTAAACAAGCCCCCAATTAAATGTTTTCTATTATAAATTGTGTTGGTCATGGTGTTTCATCACACAATAGTAACCTAACTAAAACACAGAGTAAGCAGGCAATAAAATGATGTCTTCAGTGAGCTGGAGTATGCTGCCTTCAGTGAGCCGGAGTAATTTTTTTTTGACATTTCTTTTTTGTTTTGTTTTTAATTGAGAGGTATAATGGCTCACGCCTTTATTTTTATTTTCTTATTTTGATGTGTATGGGTGTTTTGCCTGCAGGTATGTCTGTGTTCCATGTGTGTGCCTGGTACCCACGGAGGCCAGAGAGAGAGCATCACATTCCCTGGGACTGGAGTTACAGACAGTTGGGAGCTGCCATGCGGGTGCTGGAAATTGAACCTGGGTCCTCTGGAAGAGCAGCCAGTGCTGGTAACCACTGAGTTATCCGTCCAGTTCCATTTCATGTTTTTTTGTTTGTTTTTGTTTTTCTTGTTTGATTTTTTGAGACAGGGTTTCTCTGTGTAGCCCTAGCTGTCCTGGAACTCGCTTTGTAGACCAGGCTGGCCTCAAACTCACTGAGATCTGCCTGCCTCTGCTTCCCGGGTGCTGGAACCACATGCCCAGCTCCATTTCATGTTTTTATTTTATTTTATTATTTTTTTAAAAGATTTATTTATTTATTATGTATACAGCATGTATGACTGCAGGCCAGAAGAGGGCACCAGATCTCATTACAGATGGTTGTGAGTCACCATGTGGTTGCTGGGAATTGAACTCAGGACCTCTGGAAGAGCAGTCAGTGCTCTTAACCTCTGAGTCATCTCTCCAGCCCTCGTGTTTTCATTTTAATATTTTGTTATTAATTGAAAGTTTCATACAATAGATATTTATCACGATCACCAATACCACCTTCATCCCAATCTCCCTAGCGTGCCCCTCTCCGTCTCCCAACTTCACGTTAACTTTTTTTAAAAAGCTGTCATTAGTAATCACTGAGTCCAGTTAGTGCCGCACATATGGGCATGGGCTTGGGACCGTCCACCGTGGCATGTGCAGCCTGCCAGTGCTGGGTAATTCTCTGCAGACAGTATCTTCAGAGGAAGGGTACTGACTCCTTGTGTGTGATTTCAAATTTCTTCTCAGAAGGAGTTAAACTCATTCCTAAAGCTAATCCTTAGCATTTGTTTGGAAGGACACTTGCCAGCAGAGTGCCTTCCTGGACACTACAAGTGCGCATTATCATAAAACTCACTGATTTAATAACAACATGACAGTTTGGACCTCTCGTTCCCTTACCTCTGCTCCTACGTGAGTTATGGTCTCAAAAGTCTCTCTTACTTAACTTTGGACATGCTTTATTTGTTGTAACGACTTTTCAACCCCCATTATTTTCCTTTCTGTAGCTTTGCGCTAGTATTGCTAGAGATACTAGTAGTGTTAGATACAGCTGTCTTACAGAAACAATCCAGAGGCTTACACTAGATGAGAGTTTCTTTCTCTTCCACATAAGGTTTAGGGTAGGGCAGTGCAGGCCTGACCTCCACCGGCTCCACAAGGCAGGTAGGGTTTCTATTGGTTTCCCCCACCCCACTCCACCCCCGATGAGGCCTCATTCCCATGTCCAAGGTAGCAGCTAGGTCTCCAGCCATCCCCCTTCAGAGAAGCAGAAGGAAAACTAAAGATCCACTTATCTTCCTTTTGCATCTTATTGACCCAAATTCAGACATGTGACCTCACCCAGCCACAAGGGAGACTGGACAATGAGCCAGCTAAAAATCTGGACTAACGAAAGAATGATTACTATGGAGCAGCCAAGTCAGTCTTCCATAGACAAGGGTGAAAAATGTGTTGAATACGACCCACTCATCTGAGAACAATCATGATGTTTATGATGATGATGATGAGCTAATCTGGGCTAAATCGGTACTGCAGTCCACCAGATAGTGTTCATGGGAGGCCACTGGTTCAGCCTCAGCTCCTGCACTGAATCTGACTTCAGTTAACTGCGGGCGGCTCAGAAACCAATTACCCAACTAAGCTGTGACCAATTAAGCGGTCCCTGCACACACTTGTTTCCTATAAGCGCTGTCAGAGCCTGTTATTCCTGGGAATTGTCTGACTCCACCTAGGACTGCCCAGTTCACAAATCACTTTTGTGTTGCCTTGTTCTGTTCTCTTTATAATTGCTCAAATAAACTTGAGCTTAATTAGGTTAAGATTTCTCCTTTTGACAAGTAGGTGTGGGCACTGTTCCTGGTACTTGAACCCTTACACCTCCAAGGAGTATGATCATCTTCATTCCACAGAGGAAAAAGCCGAGGCACAGAGGAATCTGCCCAAGTTATCCCAGCTTCACAGATGGTGGCACGTGGGTTTCAACACGGGCAGCTAGCTCTGGAACACCAGGCAGGGCTCAACACAACTACACAGAGACAGGTCTCTAACCGGCAGCCACACACCATGTCAAGGAGGCCCAAAGGGGCTCTTCCTGGGTCTTAAGAGCTCTCTCTTTGCTCTGGACAGCTCACCTGTTTAATTTGCATCCTTTCGAGGTATAAGTTACATTTGTGGTTCATTGTCCAAAACATCTTGGCCATTCCAGGGGCTGATTTTGCATTCCTGGCAGTCAACATATTGTCCAACACCTAGTAGGTGCTCAGAAAATTTGTCCTTTGTGAATATATGTATGGGCTTTGTGGTGGTTGCTGAGTGTGCAGAAATGGAGACATGGATGTTACCCGCTAGCACTCATGGCAAGAAGAAAGACTGGTGGGCACACAGGGAACAGCCCAGGCAAAGGCCCAGGAACCTGCCAACCAGAAGTCTGGGTAGCTAGACATAGCTTAAGAGCACTGGCTGCTCTTCCAGAGGTCCTGAGTTCAATCCCCAGTAACCACATGGTGGCTCACAGCCATCTGTAATGAGATCTGGTGCCCTCTTCTGGCGTGCAGGCACACATGCAGACGGAACACTATATGTAATTATGTAATAAATAATTTTTTTTTAAAAAAAAGCCAGGCGGTGGCAGTGGTGGCGCACACCTTTAATCCCAGCACTCAGGAGGCAGAGGCAGGTGGATCTCTGTGAGTTCGAGGTCAGCCTGGTCTCCAAAGCAAGTTTGAGGACAGGCTCCAAAGCTACACAAAGAAACGCTGTCTCGAAAAACCAAAAAAAAAAAAAAAAAAAAAAAAAACCTCAAGCAGCAAGGAACATGGCCTTGAAGGGAGGCTGAAACAGGTTGGTACTTGCTTTCAAGTCCCAGGGGGAAGTGTTGGCCTCAGCCTCGAGGCAGTGGAGAACCACCGGAGGCTTAAACAGGGGAACACAGACCAGGTACCCGGGACAACGCTTCCAGTGTACAGAGGCTGGAAGGAGAGAAAAACCAGGAGAGGCTGGGTGGTAAGTGTGGCCGGAGGGACACAGAAACCAAGCATGCTGGGGGCCGGGGAAGCGCAGTGGGCTCCGTCAGGACAGAAATGGAGACACTGCTTGAGAGGGCAGCAGTGAGAGCAAATGGGCTTGGAAGGGAGGAGGGGTGGGACCAGGAGAAACAAAAGCACTCCAGATGGGCCAGGGAACTGTGGGAGGGGGAAGGGTGGGGGTATAGTCACCCAGCAGGGGAGGGGGCCAGGAAGGGCTTGGAGAGGGCCCTGGCTCCAGTCGAGGCAGACAGAACTGTTGGCCGCCGGCAGCTTTGTGCTCATGGCTCAGAAATGTCCCAGGTTTGCCAAAAGACTGCCTGGCCCCTGCTGGCCCCTGCTGGCCCCTGCTGGCCCCGTCTCCTACCAGGCCAGACGGCTCCCACATCAGGAGCTTTGGGGCTGCCTACCCTACCTGGCCTTCCCAAGTAGGGACCCCTCTCTCGGGCCCATGGACACCTCCACCTCCTACCCTCCCCAAATGGCTGATTAAACAGACTGGACAGGAATGGGAGAGAAGCAGACATCTGCAGATGGCCTGTCGGGAAGCAGGGGGTGGGCAGAGGCCAGCTGGGCTTGCCAAGGGGCCGCAAGTCCAGCAGGGAGGGAAGGCAGAATGGGGTCCAGGGAGCAGCTGCAGCTGGTAAGGAGTTAACGTCTGGGCCACAGTGCTTCCCTGACAGGCCTAATGAGACCCAGGTGGTCCCCTGGCCCCTGACAGTGTAAGCTGATGCTGGGGGCTGGTTATTGGGGTGGGGGGGCATTCTGCAGCTCCAGGGGCGGGGCTAGGTCTGTGGGCTCGGGCCCAACACATAACTGTGGGCGGCTGCAGTCTGGGGCCCCAGACAGCCTGCCTCTCGGAACTGAGCTGACAGCATGAAGGTACTGGCCTGGGGGACCAAGACCGTTTGTGGAGACAAGCCTCTTGCCAGATAGGGGACAGAGAAGGATAGTGGGGAATCTCTTGAAACTTAAGCTCTGGGGATACTGCGCCTTTCCCAGAGAATGGAGAAGGGAAAAGAAGATAGAGAAGAGATAGAAGTTTCGGGCAAGGGGGAGGCCTGGGAGGTGTCTGGCCCATGCTGGGGGCTACACTGGGCCCATTTCCCATCACCAGGCTCTCCCAGCCCTGCCCCTGCTGCCCCTGCTGCTGCTGCTGCTGCTGCTCTCTACACCTCCCTGTGCCCCACAGGCCTCTGGGATCCGGGGAGATGGTAAGTAGCCCCCCCTTCACAGGCTCTGCAGGACTGTTTCCTCTTCTACAAATGGGCAGGTGGCCCCTAGAGAAATCTGTCTCCTGACAGGATCCCTGAGTCCTGGGGGGAAACCTGGGGTGCTGAGGTGTCCTTTATGCCTTAGTCTTTCTCCTGGTTGTCCCCACACCGTCGCCCTCAGCTCTAGAGAAGTCCTGCCTTCAGCAACCCCTGGACTGTGATGACATCTACGCTCAGGGCTATCAGTCGGACGGCGTGTACCTCATCTACCCCTCTGGCCCCAGTGTCCCCGTGCCTGTCTTCTGCGACATGACAACCGAGGGCGGCAAGTGGACGGTGAGTGGCCGAGGGGCCCCGGGCCAGATGTGGCTCAGGCAGCTGCATGAGTCAGGGTCACCGCTGCAGACTGGGTTCCTCATCTTTATGGGGACTGGATCCAGAGCTGCGAACACTTAGGCGCTTGAGGGGGTTAATGCATGCTGTCCCTACAGTGGTCCTGTTAGGTAGGTGCCTTTCCTACACGAGAAACTGCGGGCCCAGAGACGTCACGTGGCTTGTCTTGGGCCACACAGTACCAGAGCTCACAGCCAGGTATTCTAGGTCCCCCTGCTCCCTTATCACGCAGGGCTGGGAGGGAAACCGGGCCTCTATGCTAGGTGGGTGCTCTGTCACTAAACTATGTCCCCAACCTCCAACTCCCCCTTAATCTTTTCCCCTTCCTGTCTCTCAGCGGAGAAGAGGCCAGGTAGGTACCCCCTTTTCAGCAGCAGATGTTTAATGAGGGGCCCGGAGCCAGTGTGTGTTTTGTTTTAGCAGCTCCCCAATACTCACTCAAGTCCTTAATAAACTGGCTCAGCAGTGCCAGGCCTGGGTGGGGGGGCGGGCAGGGCAGGACAGGGCAGAGCCCCTTGAGGGTACTGAACCCCCATCATCCAGTCCCTTGTCCTCTCGCTTCTAGGTTTTCCAGAAAAGATTCAACGGCTCAGTGAGTTTCTTCCGGGGCTGGAACGACTACAAGCTGGGCTTTGGCCGTGCTGACGGGGAGTACTGGCTGGGTAAGGTGGGGCCACGGGGTAGGGGCTGCCCCTCAGCCAAGTCTTTGCTGACCGGACGCCGCCCCTCCCTAGGGCTGCAGAACCTGCACCTCCTGACCCTGAAGCAGAAGTACGAGCTGCGGGTGGACCTGGAGGACTTTGAGAACAACACGGCCTACGCCAAGTATGTTGACTTCTCCATCTCCCCCAACGCGGTCAGTGCTGAGGAGGATGGCTACACCCTCTACGTGGCTGGCTTCGAGGATGGCGGGGCAGGTACCCCTACCAGCTTCTTCAGGGGCAGGGGCAGGGGCAGGGGGAGCAATGGCATAGGACTGGCCCTGCCTCCGTGGCTCCTTAAGGCCTCTCCTTCAGCCCTTCTGGGCTTGGAAGAGCCAGCCACAGCTCTCTCCAGACCAACTCCAGCCACCTGAAGCACAGCCCCAGGGATCAGCCACCCTGGCCCTGCTCCAGGTGGCCCGACTCCAGGCGGCTCTGCAGAACAGCTGTTTCTCTTTGTGGCTCGGGCAGGGTGCCTCCATCCCAGTAGGATGCCACATGTTGTCTGTCATTCATCCACTGCTGTCACTCACGGCCTGCCGGCACAAGGCTCTGCTCCTGGCCTCAGTAGTTCTGTCCTTCCTCCCTCCTGCCAGGTGACTCCCTGTCCTACCACAGTGGCCAGAAGTTCTCCACCTTCGACCGAGACCAGGACCTCTTCGTGCAGAACTGTGCGGCCCTCTCCTCGGGAGCCTTCTGGTTCAGAAGCTGCCATTTCGCCAATCTCAACGGCTTCTACCTGGGTGGCTCCCACCTCTCCTATGCCAATGGCATCAACTGGGCCCAGTGGAAAGGCTTCTACTACTCCCTCAAGCGCACCGAGATGAAAATCCGTCGGGCCTGAGGGACTGGCCCAGGCAGGCCCCATCTCTCCCCTGGAAGCCCCAAGTCTCCATGTTGTACCCACAAGACACTGCTTCTGCTTTCTGAGCACCAGCAATGCCCTGGCAAATCCCTGTCCCATGTCCAGGGTAACCATTCCTAAGCCAGGCCCCATTGCCATCCTGAGGCTAGGCTGTCAGCAGCCCGCCAAGGCCTTTCTGCGGCCCAGCCATCCCAGCCTGGATCTGGCTGAACTCTATAAAAACTCCAAGTTGCTTCTACTCCTTCCCGAAGCTACCTTCTAGCCAGCTTTTGCATTCCACCTCGGCCCATTTCCTTATTACAGACCCATCTGTTTGGGGTTACCCTAGACAGTAATGCAGCACCTATGGCATCTGCCGGCCAGCTCATGCATACCCACTGTTACACCCCAGCACTCCCACCCAGACTACTTCCCACCTTTGGTCTCCCCCTCGACAACTTACCCCCTTATAGTGAGCACCATGGAACCGAACCCCACCAGTCTTCACTAGTTCCTCAAAGTTCAATGCCAAAACAATATCCATCACAGCTCCTACTCATCAACCTCAAGTAACTACTGGCAAGATAGGCATGTTAACTAGGTCCCCTACTTGCCCTAGGGATTGTCGTGAAATGCAGCAGAGAACAATCTGGGGGGCTGGCAGTGGGTGGGAAGTGGAGGTCTCAATAAACCTTCAGGATCTGACGGACTGGCTTTGTGGACAAACATTTACTTGGCCCCAAATAATACGGACACCTGGCTCTTCCTTATATGCCTACTGCTGGTATTCTTATCCCAACTCCAAAAATGACACACAGTCAGGTTAAAGGAAACCTTGTATTTCACAGACCTCATTTTGATGGCAAAACAAATGTATATTACAACAATAAAAATACAATACTGAAGAAGACTGCTCGGGGGAGTAGGGTCTCCCAGTCCTGTTATGGCTCGGTGGTGGCTCAGATGGCTGCTTAAGGCTGAAAGGTGGGTCTGAGATGAACCTGCAGAGTAACTCAAGCTGAGCCTCCCCTGCCAGTGCCGAGGCTGCAGGCCTCTGGACTGCATCCCTGGACCGTGAAGCTGGGTCTGTCCTGGCAGCAAGGCACAAGCTGTGGGTTTCAGGGCTCCTGGAGGTCAGGCAGGTCGGCCAGCAGCATTGGGGAGTCCATCTGGATCTCACGCTGCAGAGACTCGATGTCAGCAGGGTTCATGCCGTGGCCCTCAAGCCAGTCAGCAAGGAGGGAGGCCGAGAGTGAAGCTGAGTCTGTCTGGCTACAAGGAAAAGGAATTGGGATGGGTGTTCTCAGCCTGGGTCAGCTGGGCAGCCATCCAAGGACCCTGCCATAGCCCCATTCCAGGAGCTCAGTCCAACCATCTTACCCATCCTGCGGCCCATCAGCAACACCCATATCGAAAGATTGGTTTAAGAATTCCTCCAGGTCAAAGCCAACACCGTAGCCAGCCCCACTGCCCTTCGGAGTGCCTGAGAACACAGGAGGCAGGGGGTCCTCCACCTGCAGGGACAATCAACAGGTTATAACACAGGTGCCAGGAAGGACAAATTAAGGTCAGCAGGGCACAGCCTATTACTAACCACTCTGACCAGATATCACTATCTCAAAACCATCAAGTACTAGTGCAAGTGGGGCTGTCTCTAGGCCAGACACTTTCCAAGCAGTCTATCTCCCAACCACCTCTTCACTGACCTTACGTTCCTGCTATGAGCCTGCAAGGGGGCAGGCTCAAAGAGGCAAGGCTCCCTTTGCTCCTTGGTTTCATCCAACATGGACAACAATCCAAACCCACCTTTCAGGACCCAGGTCAAGGTATCCCAGGCCTTTGTCTCTCTTCTCACCTGAGACTTGGACAGTTGCTGGGTCACCAGGTTGACATCAGGTGACTCTGACGTAGAAGGCTGAGGGGGCCCACCAGGATCTGGAGGTGGTGGGCCAGACGGGAAGTAAGGCAGAACTTCTGGGGCACTGGAGCCAGGCAACCCACTAGTTGGCACAAGTGACTGAGGGGCCAGAAGGCTAGTGGAATGGGCAGTTTGGAGTGGGGCAGGGATAGGTCCAGGAGGGCCAGAAGGCTGGGGAGCAGGGCCGGCGGGTGGGCAAACAGGCTGGGAGGCAGGCCCAGGGACAGAGCCTGCAGGCTGTAGAGGAGGACCGGTGGATTGAGATACAGGGCCAGTGGGAGGACTGGTGGGTTGGGCGGGGGACGGTGCTGGGGCCGGGGCTGGGGTTGGGGCAGGAGGCCGAGCCATGCGAGTCCAGCGCTCCAGCAGGCTTCGGTCATTGTCACTAAGCACCAGTCCAGCCAGAGGGTCGGTGGAGGGCCCCCCCAAGGCACCAGCCCCCCTCTCCTTGCGCTCCCGCTCCTGTCGCCGCTTCTCCCGCTCCTTGGCTCTCTCTTGCCGCCTCCTACGCTTCTCTTCCCGCTCTCGCTGGCGCTCCTGAGCTGTCACAGGCTTCCGAGGTTCAGGTGCCTCCAAGGGTGCGCTGGGGCCATCTGCAGGGCAGTTGGACAAGGGAAAGGTAAGGGCTTACAGTTCTGTTTGAGAATCCTTATCCACCACTCCACTACCCAGCCAGCTGCCAGACCCACAAAGCACCTCTGAGCCGGCTCCTCAGGGACTTGAGCAGGGCAGCTTTGAGGGCTGCTTTGGTGTTGTCAGAGATGGCACCCTCTCTTTTTGGTGGGGCAAGCTCACTGGCTGGGGGGGCAGGCTGTAGAGTCAGATCAACAGTGTCAGGAGCAGGGCCAGAGCACGGTGGCGGTGCTGGAGGAGGGGACTCCATGGCACAGTCTCCACTTGGAGCCCAGGGACTGGGCATCTCAACATCTGGACACACAGGCTCACTAGCCACAGGCTGCAGAGAAGGCTGGAAGCGGATTTGCTGGCGGATGCCCTCCCGCCGTGCATGGAAGTCCTCAATCTCAGCCACAATGGCCTCCTTAATGCGCTCCCTGGTAAGAGCTTCCCGGTCAAAAGCAAAGTCAAAAGGTGGGGCACAATCAGGCTCATCATCAGGGTCATGGTACTTAGCCAGGAAGGGGTGACGAAGGGCAGCAGCAGCTGAGATCCGGGCACTGGGTTCAAATCGCAACATGCGGCCCAGCAGTGAGAGGGCCTGGCGGTCAGCACCTGGGTATACTGTCTCCCAGGGCACAGGCTGCCGTGGTGGCAGGCTCTGGATATAGGCCCGCACCCTTTCAGCCCCCACAGCCTGGATCACAGCTGGTGATGGGGTTCCCAACACCATCATGATCAGCTGTAACTGGTGCACGTAGTTTTTGCCCGGGAAAAGCTGTCGCCGGGCCAGCATCTCCCCGAAGATGCAGCCCACAGACCAGAGGTCAATGGCCTGTGTGTACTCATGCAGGGAGAGCATGAGCTCAGGGGCTCGGTACCAGCGGGTGGCCACATACTCAGTCATGAAGTACTGGTGCTCGGCAGGGGATGTGCACAGGCCACGGGCCATTCCAAAGTCACCAATCTTGAGCTCACAGTTCTCATTCACCAAGAGGTTAGAGGGTTTAAGGTCACGGTGGATGACCTGAGCGGAGTGCATGTACTTGAGGCCCCGAAGCAGCTGGTACAGGAAGTATCGCACGTGCTCTAGTGTGAGCGGCTGTGAGGAGTGGATGATCTGGTGTAGGTCACTCTCCATGAGGTCCAGTACCACATAGCTAGAAATGGCGAGAGAGGTGTAAGCTGGCCTCTCGGCACTACAGGGACAAGCCCCAGGCTCACTAGCCTCCCAATTCTAGAGTTTATGCCCTTACACTGAAACCCCAAAGGACTAGCAGCATGATATGAGAGAACAGCACCAGGTTCTAAATTTTTCTACAGCATTTTACAGATTTTTTTTAAATTTATGTGTATGTTTCTCTGCATACATATATGTGTACTGCATATGCACCTGATGCCCACAGAGGCCATAAGAGGGAGTCTGATCCCCTAGAACTGGAGTTACAGACGTCTGTGAGCCTCCACGCGGACACTGGGAACTGAACCCAGGTCCTCTCCAAGAGCAGCAAGTGCTCGTAACCACTGAACCATTTTTCCAGCCCCAACTTTTCCACTTTTTGACAGATCATTTTCTTCATGGATCAAATTTCCCTGTCAGATTTTTTTTTTTTTTAAAGGTGTTCAATTATACCAGGCTTGGCCAGTACAGTTAATTTTGGAGCAAATTCTTGTTTGCCAGCAGTTACTGGGAAAGATGTAATGAAATTATGAAAGTCTGTCAATTTTCTATTTTTAAGAAAGTATTTTGTCATCTATTATGTCTGCCATAAGAATAGGAAGGTGTCGCCGGGCGGCGGCGGTGGTGGCGCACGCCTTTAATCCCAGCACTTGGGAGACAGAGGCAGGCAGATCTTTGTGAGTTCGAGGCCAGCCTGGTCTACAGAGCGAGATCCAGGAAAGGCGCAAAACTACACAGAGAAACCCTGTCTTGAAAAACCTTAAAAAAAAAAAAAGAATAGGAAGGTGTCATGACACTATAATGTCCTGTGTCTGTTCTCTTATAAAATTTGGGCCTGTTCTGTTTCACTCCCTCTCCTGTTGTTTGGGTTTTTTGTTTTGTCTTTTGAGACGGTGTCGTGTAGTTCAGGCTAGCCTTGAACTTACTATATAGTGGAAATAAAGAAATACATCCTCTCTTTATTTATTTTTTGGCCCAATACAGAAGAGTCAACCTAAAACCTCAAAGATGCTAATCATCCTACCACTGAGCTCTATCTCTAACCCTTGTATTCTTCGTGAGAAACAAGAACTGTCCCCACCTATGTCCCAGAGGAACACTGCTCCCGGAGTCACGGACTTTCCCCAACCTGTCTCACATTAGGTTCAACTGCCTTCCCAAAACGTCAGCATGGTTGGCCCTGGCCTTCTCCTCTGGCCCCAACAGTATCTCCTTCTCCTTTCCCACTCCTTACACAGATTTGAACTCTCCATAGGGCACAGTGGGCCTCAGGATGTCCTTGATGGCGATGATGTTGTCGTGTTTGAAGTGTTTGAGGATCTTCAGTTCCCTGAGGGTCCGTTTGGCATTGGTCACCACGTCAAAAGCATTGGGTATCTTCTTGATGGCCACCTGCTGGCCTGGAGAGCAGGGAAAAGGCATGTACCAGAGAGAACCTTGACGCAGCTGCAGGCCCCTTTCCCACTGCCCTTCCAGAACTCACCTAACAACAGGTGTGTACCTACTCTGTGCAAGACCCTGTGTGTGACATACACCAAATGTCAACGTCACAACTACCTCATGAGGCAGGTACTAAGAGCTCACATACAGAGGAGACACAGCTCGTTAGTGGTGGTCTTGACTGTACTCCCTGAGCTCACTCTCCCTCCTCACATACTCTCTCCATCCCAGATCTTCCCCATTCCATCACCAAGCCATTGTGCCAATCTCTGCCTCTAAAAGATGATCTTTTTGGACACCAAGGAGCACCTCTCTAGTCTGGCTTACAGGGCTATCATTAAGTAGGTTGACTGGGAGAAGCAGGGTCCCTGAGAAGGGTACCTAACGGGGAGCTGGCACCTAGTCGGTAAGTGGTGGGTGGAACCAGAGTCCCCGGCGCAGCTGATCCTCCCGGGACCGTGCGGGTTCCTCACCGCCTCTGG
>CABHPQ010002216.1:0-18790 GCA_902168405.1 Peromyscus aztecus | reverse complement strand
TATATGGGGTCATTATATGAAGTGTCAGGTACTGAGCCAACAGAATGAATGACTGGTTCAACTTCTGGGTTGTTTTCCAGTCTTAAAGTGAGAAATAGCTCAGTATAATTTTAATCAGAATTCCTCTTACTGTAAGTCTGGTTGAATATTTTAAAAATTTGTTTAAAAGCCAGTTTCTTTATCCCCAGTGAATTGTCTCTTTGTGCAGTTTGCCTGTTTCCTATCAGTCTTGTTGATTTATTTTTAGAGTGCTTTACCTAACTGAGAGAGAGTTTAAGCCCTCCCTAGCAGACATTGCAAATGATTCTCTCAGTTGGTCATTTGTCTCCTGACTTTGCTTGTGGCATATTTTGCCACTGAAAATGGTTTCACGTATCCTTGGACAGGCTTATTGATCTTTTCTTTTACCCTGTCGAGTCACAGAAAGGCTTTTCAACGAAGAAGTCAGAAAGTCACCCAAGTTTTCTCAGAAAAATAAACAGGTCCATTTATTACACACAGCTCTACAGCCCGCTTGGACTTGTTCCTTTGTTGTTGGGTTTTTTTTTTCCTTCTTCCTAAGATACAGTCTTATTCTGAGTATGTCTGAAGGCATGTCCAGAGAGGATTAGCTGAGAAGGGAAGGACCCCCACTCCACCCCCAGAGGTGGGCAGCATCGTCCCCTGGCCTGCAGTCACAGACTGAATAAAAGGGGGGCAGAGAGAAAGTTAGCTAGGTACTCAGTCAAGATGTCGATGAAATTAATCAGCATAGTAGAAGAAGTCTGCTTATCTTACCCCCCCCCACCCCGCGCCATGACAGCTATCATCTTTCTTACAAACAAAATTAGTACTCTTCCCAGATTTCTTTGCCTGAACCAGATCCCACAGGCTCCAAATGATGTGGGACTGGAATGGACCTAGGGTCTCCATCTTATTTGGTGCTCATCAAACATATTCTTCCCTGTGTGGAAATCCTCATCTCCCTCTCTTCTCGTCTTCCCAGCCTTCTCTTGGCATGGGTGTTTCACTCCGTGTCTCATTACTCTAATGTTTCAATGAGATTTGTGAGGAAATCTCTCTCAGAGTCGCTCCTGAACCTCTACTCCTCAACAGATCAAACAGAAGGCTGTGGGGTAAGGGAGCGGACTGCTAGAGGACCAGTGTCTGAGGCAAATGAGAGCTGGTTTTTCAACATCTCACCACCCTCGGGTTTAGCCAGAACCTTCCCTCTAGCATTCATTCTGTTCCCATCCTGTGCATTCATGTCCCAGGTTGTCATAGGCCTCTTTAGCATAAGGTGACATCCCATCCATTCTGGAGCTCAGTTCAATCTCTTCCTCCTTCAGGAAGCCTGGCCTGTCTGGACTGGAACACAGTGGCCTCTCCCACCTCTGCATTCCTGTAATAATCTCTGTACTTCTCACTGCTGCACGTAGCAAGGTGGTGGTGGGGGGAGTTTATTGGATAAATGTCTAATAAACATGTAAACTGCATATAGTGCAATGTTTTGAAGGAGCAAATGACAAAGGCTGTAAAACCTTGCTGTAAAACCATAGAGGATAATTATGTTCATGCTACCCTAGCATCTGTCTTTAACTTGTTCTTGCTTGTCTTTGCCCTCCTCCCTGGAATCTGGAGATTAAGATGGAGGCTAGGATTGAAGGTTATGCAAATAAAACTTAAACTCATAAATGTCTCATAACTCGGGTTAATTAAGACTGCATTATCTGAGGAAAGGGAGAATAACAAGGGGACTGCCCCATGACTGGGTTGACGGTCAACTATTGCAGAAGCTGTTGCTACTGTGGCCATTGACAGATTGCTTAATCTGCTCAAAACAAGATCCTGTGAGAAATGTGTCACTCTCCCCAAGAGGCTGAGGCCTCGAGCTTCGCGTCATGGCCTTCATCACCTGCCTGGCACGGGAAGTAACTGGGAACTCCACTGCAGGCTGTTTTCTGCCCAGACCATGCCTCTAACTGTGCTGCTTTCATTATTAGGGAGTGACAGAGGACAAGATATGGCAGCTCTTCAGCCTTTTCAGACCCATAGTTTTTCCATTATAAAAATCAGCATGGCCTCGGAGTTTTAGGTGAGTGGTAGGAAGAAAGAGAGAAAGGGAAAGAAAAAATAAGTGAAAGTTAACATTTCTCTTTATTTTAGAAAAAAAATCATAAATGATCTATCAGCTGGATAATATTATTTGAAGCCATTTAGAAGTTTAGGCCTCTTTAGAAATTCTCCTAGACTGCATTGATCAATGGTAAAGACATATGGAGGATGGAACAGTCCATCAGAATGTTGAAAACAGAAGAAATATTTGATGACTTGAAGACGTTTCTGGAAACTAGAAAGCAAATAGTGCCCATTGACATTCCAAAGCTGAGCTCTACAGAGGCCAAACACATGCTACTAAGAAGACTTCAGTCACAGGCTTTGGCTAGAGGGGCGCCAAGCTTGGAGCAAGTAGGTAGGAAGAACAAACATGAGCTTGGTGGTATCAGGGAAGTTTATCACACAACACACCCACACTATCCACACTCCATGTGTAGATCAGATGTTTGCTTCCAGCTGCAGCATAATAACCATAGTCTTCAGAGAACACATTTTCCAAGGAGGGGATAGAGGAACTGAGTGGAGGCAGACATATTTTTCAGCCTGAAGAGCTTTAGAGCCTCCACAAGAAACAAAAACCAAGCTCTACTCCAAAGCTGAATTCCATGACACAGATGTTGCCTCAGGTAATTGCGGTAGCTGAATTTGCTGACTACATGGAAGTTTCACTGTGACAGAGCAATCAACCTTCTCATTGAGAGAATAGCCTTCTGGGTAAACACACCTACCAATGAAATCCACCTCCTTGTGTGCAGAAACATTATGTTCCATGCATTCTTTAAAAACTACTTAAGTAAGCCAGTCATGCTGGCACAAGTCCGTAATCCCAGCACTCAGGAGGCAGATCTTTGTGAATTTGATACCACCCTAGCCTACATAGTACGTTCCAGGCCAGCCAGGAAGCCCTGGCTCAGACAGAAATTACTTAAATAGGGGCTGGGGAGATGGCCCAGGTGAAAAGTGTATGCCAAATGAGTATGAAGACCTAAGTTGGATCTCTATCATGTTTATAAAAACCCAGTGAGGCAGCCCACTTCTAATCCCAGCCCTGGAAAGTTGGACCTAGAAAGATCCCTGGGGATTGCTGGCAAGCCAGTCCAGCCGAATTGGCTTAGTGAGAGATCTTGTCTCAAAGAATAAGTTTGAGAGCAATTGAAGAAGACTCTCAGCATTGACCTTTGGCCTCCATGTGCATGCATACAGATGTGTACCTGTATACACATAAATCATCCCACCCCCACAAACAGGTATGCACATATACACACACATAGACACAAACAAGTATGTATATGTATGTGTGTGTGTATGTGTGTGTGTGTGTTGTGTGTATCACACAAAAATTACTTAAATATGTGTCCTAATGGAACAGAGTGGTGGTTTGTATGAGAATTCCCCCACAGGCTCATATGTTTGAGTGCTTGGTACCCAGTTGGTGGAACTGTTTGGGAAGGATTGGGAGTGTGGTCTTTTTGAGGAGGGGTGTCCCTGGGGGTGGGTTTTGAGGTTTCAAAAGACTCCTGCCATTTCTAGTCTTCTCTCTGCCTCTCTTGCCTTCAGTTTGAGATGAAACTGAGCTCCCCCACCATGGGCTCTAGTCCCTTCTGAAACCATAAAGCCAATTAAATACTTTCTGTTATAAGTTGCATTGGTCATGATGTTTTATGACAGCAATAGAAAAGTAATTAATATAACCAAGAATCCAAGAACAAGATTCAGAGGTATGAGGTGCTGACCCAAAGAGTGCCGAAATGAATTCCCAACTTGACAGCTTTGGAGCAAACTGAAGTCAGTATGGCAAGGTAGAAGAATGGAGAATGTCTTCAAGAAGGAAGCAGATTTCAGTGTGAAAGTCAGAGCAGTTATCTTTATGGATAATAAGGAAAAAGAAAACTAGTGAGAACTGGGAAAATAATACAGTTGCACAAACTTTTCCTCAGATGCTAAGATGTGGTATAGTTTTGAATAGTTGGAATAAGAAGTGGCATTGCTTTCATTTTGTGAAATAGAATGTTTTTCTCTAAGGAGCACACTTTAATGAAACAGAGCAAGGTTCATTTTTTTTTTCTGTTGACTCAATCACGCTAACTGGTTTTACAGGAAGTGTTCCAGTGATCCTGCTACATGACAAATTACCCCAGAATGTAACGGCTTAAAACAATAATCATTCATTGTTGGTCATACTTTCTGTGACCAAAAAATTTGGGGACAGCTCAACTAGGTGGTTCTGGCTCAAAGCAATGTGGGAGACTCTGAAGTTAGATGGTGACCGGGCCTGGACTGAACTTCACAGCTTCTTCACTCTCAAATCTGGCATCTGTTCTGAGAAGGCTGCAAAACTAGGTAGCTGGGGGTGCTTTGGACCTCTCTCTCCATGTCAGTGTGACCTGATAAGATGGTTTCTCCAGGATGGCGGTTCAGGGTAGTCAGACTTCCTCCATGATGGCTAGGGTTCCAAAACTCCCTCTCCTAAGGATAGATCTATAGAATCTATATCGCTGTTAGGAGCTGGAATAAAACAACAGAAAGTATCATTTTTACTGGACTCCATCAAGCAAGATAGTCAACAAAATCCCACTGAAGTTCAAGGGAAATTGAGATGATTCTAGTTTTTGCTACAGAGTGGCAAGGTTCTAGAAGAATAAAGGACTAGAGGGTTTTGGTTTGGGTTTTTGTGGCTATATTCCAGTGTCAAACCTATCCTCTTCATTTCTTTGAGTTTTAAATATCAGCTTACAGATAAAATGTGGAAGGTAGCATAATATAAAGCAAAATGTAAATTTTATACATCTTGAAAATGAAAACAATTATATTGCAGATATAGCAAAGTGATGTAGAAGTATGGATATAATAATCCTTTGGGGACTTTTGTTTGTTTGTTTGGTTGTTGTTTGTTTTGACTCTAGCTGGTCTGGAATTTGCTATGTAGACCAGGCTGGCCTCAAACTCAGAGATCCACCTTCCTCTGCCTCTGGAGTGCTGGGATTAAAGGTGTGCACCACCACACTCAGCCATTCTTTTGTTTTGCATTGGCTTCCACCTCTGGAACGTTGGAATTACAGTCATGCACCACCATACTTGACTTATACAGTTCTGGAACACAAACACAGGGATTTTTGCATGCTAGGTAGGCACCAACAGAATAACATCTCCAATATCCTTTTTCCTTTTTCTTATTTTTTCCCTTCTGTCCTTTATTTAACAAGTATTTGCTGAATGTCTGTTGTATGCTACAGATTCTTGCAGATTTTATAGACACATAAACACCTACATACGTACATGCTCACAAAAGGAAATTGCCTATGGCCTTACTGCCCTAATAACATGGGCTTCATTTCTTATAAGTTAGGGAGAAACAACAGTTTAAATATAAGTATGTATATGGATACAGATGATAGACGTGGATACATGTGCACCTATAAATAGATGTACATGCTACAGAATTGGGATATTGGCACATAGAACCAAAGGGGCTGAAAATCCTGCAGTGAACATCTGGGAGCTGAGAGACAGAGAAGTCAGCAGTGTGACATCCAAGAAGCCAGAAGCTTCCATCTGAGGGAGGCGAGCAGTGTAAGACTGAAGGAAAAGAGCCCTTCAAGTGTCAGAGCTTAAATGTGGGGGAACCTGGAATCTGAGGGTCAGAAGCAAGAGAAAGGTGCTCTGTTCCAGAAGGAAGAGCCAGATGGCATCTTCCTCCTGCCTTCCTGGTCTCTTTCATCCCTCAGCTGACTGAAGGATGGCTCTTGCTCACTCGGTTTGCTGACCCACCCGTCAAGCTTCTTGGAAACTTCCTCACAGAAGTGTGCTTTACCATTTTCCTATCACTCCTCATTATAGTGAAGGGGACAGCCCAAAATTAACCATTACAATAAATAAACTGAGATGTCCATGCTTCATAGTGAGATATGTCCATTCTGTCCTTCTGTATACCTGTGCACTTTCAGCAAAGGAAGCATTTAGAGAACTTGGAGAAAAGAAAGTGTTTGAATGAGAATGTCCCCAGGCTCAGGTGTTTGGCCACTTGGTCCCCAGCTGGTGACACTGTTTGGGGAGGAAGTGCAGCCTTGCTGAGGATCTCATCTCTGGGAGTGGGTTTTGAGAGCTCATTGGCTTGCTCCCCTTCAGGTTTGCTCTCTCTACTTCATGTTGGGCTTAAGCACGTGTTCTGTCAGCCTCCCACTCCTGCCGTGCCCACTGCTTGCTGCTGTGCATCCCCGCCATAATGGACTCTAATCCCCTTGGGACCATAAGCCAAAATAAACTCTTTCATAAGGTGCTTTTGATCATGGTATTTTATTACATCAGTCGAAATGTTAATTAATACAGGAAGTCAATAAATGGCTCATAAAAGTCTATTATACGCCGGGCAGTGGTGGCACACGCCTTTGATCCCAGCACTAGGGAGGCAGAGCCAGGCGGATCTCTGTGAGTTCGAGGCCAGCCTGGTCTACAGAGCATGATCCAGGACAGGCACCAAAAATACACAGAGAAACCCTGTCTCAAAAAACCAAAAAAAGGAAAAAAAATCACGAGATTTGGACAGAAAATACACAGGATGTGGTGGGAGGGGGGCAAATGTCCAATAAATATATAAAATGATGCTCAGCATTGTAAGTTACTAGAGAAATGCAAATTAAAACCAAAATACAATACCTCTACACATTTCACAAAGGGGCTAGAAAGACTTACAAGCTGAGACCAGAATCAAATTTATCTGGTTGTGGAAAAAAGGAAACCTCATACTCAGTTGGTGACATTGTGGGTGGAAATGGCAGACAGCTAGCATAGCCACTTTGGGAATCAGTACCATACCAGAGTGAGTCATATGATTATCTTAACCTTCAATTCTCCCCCAATGTATACATGTACACCAACAGACATGTTAAAATATTTATGGAAATGGTAAGAGCTCTGGACAGAACCAATGGCATGATGCTGTTGTACAGTACCAATTTGAAACATTCTGCCCTGAGGGAAGGTCTTAAGAAGTTCTAAAGGGAGACCATTGGAATTCAGGAAATAGACAATTGAGAAGTCTCAGGAAGTCCCTGAAACTGGCTAGATGTACTGGTCCCTCCCAAGGTTACATAAGCAATAAGAACTGCTGAGGTGAAGAGATTCCCCAACTGCCCACCTGCCTGCAAATCTTGGAGAGACCTTCAGGGTTCCAGCTCATATGAGTCATCATTTATGCTGGGGTAGACTTTCAGTAATGTAGCTGCCCTTGACCTGTCCATAATCTTGCAAGTAACCCATTACCTGCACTTCCCAGCTCCCACAGCAAAACAAGGCAGGTGTGATTACTTGCCTGTAATTCCAGCACTCAGGAGGCAGATCCAAGAGACCTCCCACAGCAAACTGGCTAGTTAGTCAAATCAGTGAGCTCTGGGTTGAAGCGGAAGACCCTGCCTTGATACATGAGGTAGGCAGAGATTGGGGGAGACATCTGATGTCAACTTCTGGCCTCCCTGTGTACTAGTACCTGCACGCACGCGCGCGCGCGCGCACACACACACACACACACACACACACACACACACGCTTCCACACATATGTGGATACACACACACAAATACATATTTCATACACACACATTCATGCAAAAAGAAGGAAAAAATAAATAAGTGGTTCATTATGATAAACACTGTGTTGAGTTCTCTTTTTAAAAAAATCACTTTATTGTAATAGACTCACAAATGAAAACAACACACCGCCAGATTAAGACAGCCACGCAAATGCATGCCCAGTCTCAAACTTTAGACCTCAGTGAACTTCCGTATAGGTAGACTGGCCATTCTGAAGCCCGGAGCCCATTTACAGCTTCACACTTTCACGGTCACTTTCATCTTCATGGTCTGTCTTATCCACCAGAAACAAGAAAAAACTATGGCAGAGCTGAAACTAGAAAAACAGTTAACTTCCTATCCCCTTTCACAGCTCATGTGTCCTTTGCCTACACTCCGTCCTTCCTCATCACCTAACCACTCTTTTCTCGGTGTCTTTTCTACATGTCACACTGCACTGCACTACACTTGCGGCTGTTTACATATAAACATGTATACAACATAGGCTAGGCTCCACAGATGAAGGAAGAAAATGTGGTTTTGTTTGTTTTGTTTTGTTTCTGAGTTTGGGCGACCTCACTTAATTTTACATTCTAAGCCCATCTATTTTCCCCAAAATTTTATGATTTCCTTTCTCTACTGCCAAATAATATTCCATTTTGTAGGTGGGTCCAGAGGGCTCTGAACAACCAATCTTTCACATAAAAAATTGCTTATCAAAATACTGCTTCTTTTCAATAACTTATTAACAAATGATAGTGAAAAGATTACAGCTAGCTTAATTTGCTGAGACAGCCACTGGAAAATAGAGTATATACAAGTGTTACATGAATATGTTGTTATTGTCCGGTCTATAGTGAGTGTTCTTTCTCCAAATTAAAAACTGGGTGACAATAAGACTTACCCTAGTTGACTAAAGTCAGCAGGTCAGCAGGTCAGGAGGTCGGGAGGTACGGTCAGGCAAGCAGTGCAGACACTGGAAAGTCATGCATTACCCAGTGGTGTGCATTTTCCCAGCTGCTCAGAGGACAATGGAAAGCTCTCCCTCTCTGCTCCCTGCTCCCCTTCCTCCTCCCTCTTCCTTCCTCTTATCATCCTTCCTTCTTCCTCACGCTCCCCCTCCTTCTCCTCTTTCTCTTTTTCTTTCTCCTCTCTCTTCTCATTCTCCTCCCCCTCCTCTTCCCTCTATCTATAAATCAAACCCAGGGTTTCAAACATGCTGAACAAGCCCTCTACTAATGAGCTACACCACTAGCCCCTTATTTTATTTTTCAAAGTTGGAAGTTGAAACCAGGGCTTAACTCCTTTTTTAAAAATGACATAAAAGTTTGGAGCAAATGATATATTTATTATGTTACCATATTTCATTTTAGACCTTAAAGCTTTAAGGACTTTTAATGTTTGAAATGTGTTTATATTACATCAAAATATTTGAGAAGCCTCTGGGGAAGAGAAATGAACAAGTCCAGGCCCAGAGGTGCTTTTAAAAAAGGAAACCATTTGAAATCACAAAAATAGAGATATCATGTAGATATAATTAATGTATGTCTTCATTATTTAAAGTAAATAATATTTCACAGCAAAATGCACAGGCAGAGCAATGTCTTAAATATGTAAAAGGAAACTCAACAGCAAGGATTGGGGTATCACTATTTTCTAAAATACAAAGCATTTTCCTTACCCCTGTCCTGTGAAAGAGGCAGTTTATACTGAGTCCCATGGAGTGGCACTATTCTAATTTTGTACAAATACTCTTTGAAGGACGATGAATAAACATTCCAGCAGAGTGGACTTTATAACAGTATTAGGAGACCAATAGGTTAAGTCAACATTTGCTCAGTTGGGGCCACGCTGTTGCTGCCTGGGCAGTAATGGAGCGCCTGACCAGCTGCAAAGTCAATAGGTCAAAGCAATTGACCAGTAATGGTGGTGAACAAGCCTGTGCAAGCCGCCCTTCGGCTCCCAGGGCCCAGCTTAAACAAATTCAAGACCTGTACTCTGAACCTCTTTACTCCCATGTCATGCTGTAGAGGGGAACAGAGGCACATCTCTGTAGTCAACCTGGATGCTGTCACCCAGCAAAGGTGACTTTTTCAAAAGCATCCATTTTCTAGAGGCAACAATGATGCAAGGACACCCAAGGGGCAAAAGTCGTTGTTTTGGGGAAGAACACCTTGAGAGAATCAGTACAGGTAGAGTGGCTTCTGTCTAGTTTCCTTCTCAAAGTTCTGAGGTCACACTCATTTGCCCCATGGTGACAGGCTATTGGAAGTTGCTGTTGCTAATACCATAGACTCTCCTCTTGTGCCCATGAGGTAACTATGAGCAGGCTGAAAGCCGGGCATCTCTGCCTTCATTTTACTGCTGCCTCCTTTACATTGGGTCAGCTGCTTACCTCTGCACATAGGCGGGTCACTCACTCATGGAGTGTCCATATGAAAACTGATCATGTATAACCCATCCCGTCCCCCTTCAAAGCTGAAAGGACAAAGAGTAACTGAGACCTCTTATCACTTTTTATAAATAAATAAGAATAGATCAACTTTTTAATAATGATCTATTTCAGAATCCCCAAAAGGCATCCAAATGCCTCTAATGATTGTCCTAAACATGCAGTTACCTTGTGTCCCATGCACAACAGAGCCCTGAAGGGAAGACCCCCTTCAGAGGATGGCAGCTCAACCCGAGAAGCAGGAGGATTTCTTGCATTAGAATGTAGACAGTGATCTACTAGACTCCGCCACATCTTAATCATACTGCTAAGTTATGCGTACCTGTTCCCCATTGCCCCATTTCTTATTCTATCATGTCAGTATCCTGAAGATGAATCTGAGGGTCGCCAAACCCCTATATCTGTTTCTGTTCCAGTATGGCCTCACTAATTACACATTGATTAAATCTCCTTGGTCTGCCTTTCACGGTTACTCCTCTATTGGGGTTTTGGGATAGGTGGGTGAGTTGTCCACTGGGACTCCTGGAGACTGAGCCTTTGCTCTAAATTCTATTACACAGCCTTTCTGGTAGAGGGCAGGATAACTTGGAGACCTCTTGTTTATCCCTTGGGGGAACCCAGAGCTCCCATTGCATTAAAAACGAAATCAGATGCAATAAGATGAGCTTTCTTTCTTCTGTCCCTGCATCAGCTCCTTTTTATTCTATCGTCAAGTCGGGTGTAGAAAGAAAAAGCAGGATTGCTCTTCAGCCACTAAGCCCCTATTCAACTGTATCCCTCCCACCAGGGATCTGACTGGTCAGTGCTGTCTACTACATGTTGCTAATGTCACCCACCACCATTGGGGATAAACAGCCTTTTACAGAAGCCCGTCTCTGCTTTCCAACTTCAAATAGCTGTGAAGCAAAACTATTTACTAAAGGGTAAAGGAGGGTTCTTCACTCAAGTTGTTGAAATAGAAAATCAATTAGCTCTCTGCAGTAGGAGTGTAAGGCAGAGTTGGAGGTGGTGATGTCTGTAGGTAGACCACCTAAACACAACTGACAGGCATTGGGGGAAGCACTTAGCAATTCTCCATCTGGGCTGCACAGTGGGTTGCCCGGGCAGCTGGGTGAGACCTTATAGGTAAGTCCTTCCCAGGTAATTTCACATGTTGCCAAGATAGAGAAATGTGATGCATTTATCTAATTATTCTTTATCAATAAAAACTCGGGAGTCAGATATTGGGGTAAGAACCTGAATGATCAGAGAAGCAGTGAAAAAGTAACCAGTAACCTCCTATCTCTTTCATTCTTCCATCCAAAAGGGCCAAGACCCTCTCTAAGCCCCACCCTACTACTTTTTGTGTCTATCTGTTCACAGTCCTCCAAAACTTCTATGGTTAATTTCGGTCAGCTTAATAACTAGCTCTGCCCTCTGATTCATAACAAACATTATTGTCAGTCTTGGGAGTGTCCGAATGCAATCAATGTATCACACAGCAGAACTAACTTGTAGAGGTATCTTGACTCAGGGAGCTTGGGGGCCACTGGATTGGAAGGACGGATGCAGGCATGCATGTGTAGAATGAAAACTCTCAAGCATGTAAGTAACAGTGAATTAGAGACATAGACTAATGACTGCTGTGGGATGTTCTGTGTGGCAAATGTGTTGCTAATAAAACACTGATTGGCAGTGGCTAGGCAGGAAGTATAGGCGGGGCTAACAGAGAGAATTAAAAGAACAGGAAGGCAGAGGGAGTCACTGACTGCCAGCCGCCACCAGGATAAGCAGCATGTAAAGATGCCGGTAAGCCACGAGCCATGTGGCAAGGTACAGATTTATAGAAATGGATTGATATAAGATATAAGGACAGTTAGCAAGAAGCCTGCCACGGCCATACAGTTTGTAAGCAATGTAAGTTTCTGTGTTTACTTGGTTGGGTCTGAGTGGCTGTGGGACTGGCAGGTGAAAGAGATTTATCCTGACCGTGGGCCAGGCAGGAAAACTCTAGCTACAAATGACAGAGGCATGGTGTCCTTGCCATAATTATACTCCAGTGTCTGTTTATGGCCATGATAACTAAAGGTCAGAGAAGGCCAGGGAAGACACAGATGTGTGTATTTAGCCCAACATGAAACCACCAATACTTGTAGAAATTTGGTTGTGCTTTTTAAATTTAATTTTTAAATCTTTTTTAATCATAGATGAATTTTTATATGTGCAAAAATGCAAAGATAAAATTCACATGTATTCTTTTCCTAGTTTCATCTGTGACTAACATCTCAGATGAGGATAATACAATTATTATGATTTTTTTTACTGGTTATTTGTTATTGAGACAGTCTGGCTATATAGCCTCTGTTGATATTGAGTTTACTATGCAGTCCAGGCTAGCTTTGAACTCATGACCCTCCTTCTTCAACTTCTTGAATGCTGGGATCACAAGTATGCACCACCATGTGCTGCTGCTTACCACAGTTATTGAACCAATATTAATGCATTTATATAAACTAAATTTGGTTGTTCAGATTTCCTTTATTTCTACCTAGCATCCACTTTTTATACAGGGTCCCGTCTGGGTTACCATACTGCAGTTAGTTGTCATCTGTCTTTGGGCTTTTTTTTTTTTTTTTTTGCGCAACGCTTTCCTATAGCTTTTCTTTTTTATAGCCTTGGTAGTATTGACAACTGGTGAGGTAGCTTGTAGAATGCCCTTCAGTTGGGATGTGGCTTTTCTCTCAGTTATGTTTTGTGAGGAAGACCGCAGAAGCCAAGTGTCTTCCCATCACATCATCACCAAGGCGCACATAGTCGGTCGACATGGCTGTGATGGCTCATCTTCATTGTCAACAGGGTTTGGAATCCCCACGGAGATACCCCTGTGGGTTGTCTGGGACTGTGTTTCCAGAGAGAGAGGCTTGACTGAAGAGGGAAGACCAATCCCACACATGGTGGTTCCCTCCAAGGCCTGGTGCCACACTGAATGAAAAGGAGCAGCCAACTGAGGAGTTCTCAGCTCCCTGCTTCCTGGCTGCAGATGCACTGTGACCAGCTGCCTCAGGCTCCTGCTGTCACAGCTAAAGCCACTGTCAACACCACACCTTTCCCACCATGACCGGCTTTGCCCTCACACTACGAGCCAAAATAACCCTTCCTCCTTAAGTCGATTGTCAGATATTTCTGTCACAACATTGAGAACAGAACTCAGGCATACTACAAAGGCCTTTCTTCCTACTGGGGAGGAGAGAAGAAACCCTTTTTAAAGGCCCATTTATCATTCTAGGACCAAGTAAAATTCCATGGCCACATCTATCTATTACCTTATTCAGTGAAACCCTATGGGAAATGAACTATGCTCGGAACTCATGGGCAATACAACAATCTAGTCACCAGCCTACACAGAGACAGCACAGACTCCAGGTGACATTTTGTTTCTCACTCCTTGCTGCTCCACATACTTCAGATTCAATGTCAGTATGGGTAAATGTGGTTAATGTATCTCTCTTCTAAATATTGTCAGGTTGAAGGGCATCTCCGTCAGGACCTCTGGGAATCAGATTCTGAGACTGAGATTGTGTGCAGGATGTTTGCTGGGATGTAGGAACTGTTAAGATCAAAACTCACATGACAGGACACAAACAGGACAGAAGGAGAAGCCCAACCAAAGTCCACGCAGTGATAATGGAGCCCTCATTCAATGCTGTGTGATAACAGAGCCCTCATCCAATGCTGTGTGATAACGGAGCCCTCATCCAATGCTATGTGATAATGGAGCCATCATCCAATGCTATGTGATAATGGAGCCATCATCCAATGCTCTGTAAGTTCTGAATCTAGGTGATTGCTCGGAGATACTGTGACAGAAGTTAAGGGGGTTAGGCCTTTATACATCTGCATTGACCAGTTGTTAAATGAAGGCTGTGCCCAGGGAAGACAGAAGTTTGGCTAAAGCAGCTTGTTTGAAACCCAGGAAGCTCCTAGAGTTTGAGGCTCCAGTGAAGTCTTTGTTGACAACATTCCAAGCACTGAGAAGAACAAATCTGTGCCCAGTTCTCAGTGATGTCCTACACGGCACCCCCCATTGCTTGCTTGCAAAGATAAAAATCTATTTGTCAGCATTTTTTGAGCACCCACTGGATTAAGCCGATCAATGGTAACTAAGTTGGCTCCCTGAATTATCTTCCTGGCAGGAAATAAACATAGATGGCAGGCAAAGCTTAAGGCAGACAACTCAGCAGTGAACCCCAGGAAGGGTTGTGCAAGAGCAAGCATTGGGCAATGAACTCCTGGGTCGCATGTAAGAAAGAGCTGATGTGTGCTGCCTCTTGTTGGGGAAACTGGCTGGCCCTGGGCAGAGTTGTGAAATAGACAAAGTCGGGCCATTTCCTCTTTCTTGCAGCACTCAGCCAAGCACCTGACCCTTCAAAGTGCAGTTCTGTTTAGTGATCCTAGGCTGCTCTGAGGGTAGCAGCATGCACAGGACTCAGGCTAGCTCACAGGCCCCTCCCTCAGGTGGAATGACTGACTGCAAGTCCTAACAAGTTACCAGAGATACTCATGGCTCATGCCTCTGATCTACAGCCAACAGGGGGACAGCACCTGCTTTCCACTTCCGTGGAGGCCTGTGGTCTCTACATGAGGGCCAGCTTCCCTCTCCTGTCTGTGTGAGTATCCTAGACCTGATATAATGAATTGCCCTAAACTGAGTGGTTGAAAAACAGCAGCAGTGGATTCTTGCATAGCCTTGGACATATCTCACGTGGTCTCTTAACTCCAGTTGGTCCAAGGAATCCTTGGTATTATGGATATAGTCTCTGCCCCAGACACCTCATGGATTTGTCCTATGTCCATATACCTTCCTCTCCTTTTTTTGCTTTTTTTATCTTTTTATTTTTATTTATTTATGTATTTATTTATTTATTTATTTTTGGTTTTTCGAGACAGGGTTTCTCTGCGTAGCTTTGCACCTTTCCTGGATCTCGCTTGGTAGCCCAGGCTGGCCTCGAACTCACAGAGATCCGCCTGGCTCTGCCTCCCGAGTGCTGGGATTAAAGGCGTGTGCCACCAATGCCCGGCACTTTTTTATTTTCTATGTGTGGTATATATGGGTGTTTTTTTTGGGGGGGTATGTATGTGTATGATGTGCATGCATACATGTGTGCATACAGGTGGCTATGGTGGCCAGAGGTTAATGTCAGGTGTCCTCCATCACTCTCCTACTTATTTCTTGAGACAGTCTCCCACTGAACCTGGACCTCACTGATGTGTCTAAACTGACTAGTCAACAAGCCTCAGGGATCGTCTTGTCTCTGCTCCTCCACAAGCCCCTGCACTGGGGTCACAGGAGCATACCACCAAACCTGGCTTTTCCTGTGGTTGCTGGGGACCTGGACCCAGCACTTCAGCTGAGCCACCTCTCCAACTCCCTTTCCTCACTTCTTCTGGAACACTAATCTCATCGATTGAGCCCAGCCTACTCTGAAATGACATCATCTTGATTTAGTTACAACTGCAAAGACCCTATTTCCAAATATGGTCCTCTTTGCAGGTCCTGGGTACCAGGAGTTGTTGAAAGCATATTTCAACTCATCATACCATTGCTAAGGTTATTAAGGTGCCTGTTGCTAACCACAACTCATGTTAGATTGCCCACTCTCATTAATTAATGTATGCTAACAAAAGACAACTTGACAATTTCCTTAGATCCTCTCAGCAGAATTTTTGTCTCCATCCTTGAAAAAAAAAATACTCAGAGAAAAATGGGAGCCATGTGGGAGGTTTTGCAATGCTTTCTGTAAATGGACGCTGAGGATAATCCCATCACGTGTAAAAGGAGTGAGGGGAGCCGAGGAGACAAAAGAAAGCTCCCAACTTCACTAAGACCAAATCCACTGATTAATTGCATTGATTAAACAAATTATCTTGCTAATGTGCCAAGACTTAAATTTGACCCAGATCTATTATTTCTAGATTGTATTTCCCTGGTCTTGTCGGAAGCCACACAAAACCCACCCAGCTACTGAATAAAGAAAGCCAGGTGTCTTCCTATGGTATTGGATTGAGGGGAGTCTCTGTATGGATGGAGACACCCATCCTTTACTAGCCAACATAACTTTAAGATCACCTTTTATTACATTCTTAGACAGCAATGATGATGAGCTACTGTGAAACTCCAGTCCCCCATGTGTTAATAACAATCACTGTGAGGCACTAGAGGTTGCTGAGGGGAAGCTGGAAATTGCAGAAAAAAAAAAAAAAATTTGCTAGAAGAAAAGAAAAAAAAAGCAGATTGTGTGTGTGTGTGTGTGTGTGTGTGTGTGTGTGTGTGTGTGTTTTTGAAAGCCCTGTAATTTCCTGTGTAATTTTAGGCTGGCTTAACTGCTTTCTTACAAGGTCTTTGAAGGAAGAAAGAAAAGAAAAGAAAAAAGAAGAGAAAAAAAGAAAAAGGAGGGCGGGAGGCTCTGTTCTAAAACCAAATAATGGTTGTGGGAATCGTAGGAATGAACCAATTAGCACTCAGAGATCCCTCAAGTGATAGGATACTGCCCAGGTGTGACCAGGCTCATAACTATCTTGAAAGGGAATAACAGAAAAAATCTAAGTCCACGGGGAGACATAGAGCAGCCAGCCAGCTGTACACTGTTCCCGCTCAGAAACCTCCCGCAGGTTAACTAGACTTGAGCCTCATTCAAACTCCCATAAAACAGAAATGAGCTGACTTTTTGTAGCAGCCATGGTGGGTCATGACTAGAGTGTTAGCCTCAGTTCCAACACTGCTCAGACCTTAGACCAAGGAATTAGCAAGTGTCTCAGAACCTGGTTCCTCCATCTCTAAGAAGAAACATCTGTTCTTATAGGGTTTCTGGAGGAACCAAGTGTGATAGAATATGTAGAATGTTTGCAATATCTGATGTTAGATATGCAATTTCCTGTTCCCACTGTGTGGGAGGTAAACTACCTCAGAATCAGAGATACCTCTAGCTGTTAGATCTTTGATCCCACTCAGTGGCATGTCTACCCCCTGGATGCTCGGCTTCACCCAGCACCACTGGCTGCGGCCTTGTGTGTCTGAGGACTTTGAATAGACTGGTTAAGTTAAATTTGGGGGTGGGGGTGGGGAGGGTCTTCATCAATGGGTGCTGGATTCCTCTTTTTCTTATAGGTGATAAATAAAACTGTAGCATAGCTCCAGAAGTGACAGAATGCAGTGTGCCATACCACGATGGGACTTAGCACTAAACACGAACGTGAATACAAACCAGACAAACACATGAAGGAAGAGGAGAAGCTGCCTCCCACTCTCGTCTGTTCAGAATTCCTCTTTGGAGGGCTCTTCAGTGGTGATGCAGAATAAAAGGGAACTCGGATCTCCATGAGAGACAGGATGCCAACCTCCTCACACAAGGCACGCCTCCCAAAATAGCAAGCTCAGCTCAGCCCTTTTCAGGGATATTGGAGTCCAAAGAAAGCAAGAAAAGAGGTTATACATCTGGGTGCTGACAATGACCTTTGGGGAGTCTTCTCTGCTTCTGGTCTGAATTCCTCAGAAGGCCCACCCTTTTCAGCTAAGAGGTCTATTCTAGAGCCTGATTTCAAGATTCATGGACACATAAGTGCATGGACGCTAAGGCCTCCACAAGAAGTCAGGGGAAGTGCGGTCACATAAGCTGACCAAAGTCCTTTTCCGACCCCAGAGAGAAAGCTATTGTTAGCAGACCTTCTCCTATACCTCTGACGACCTTTTCACACCCACACAGACGCACACAGGGAGTGCAAACTGACCTTTACCCCTACTCTGCCCCTGACATGTTTACTTTGGGCAATCATTCTCTGTCTTGGCTATTGGTGGTTTAAAAATCTGCTGTAAGAAGACCCTAATACCAGGCCACCCTGACCAGTCTTGTCTAACCATTTGACATTGCAAAATGGCATTATCATCTACAGAGTTCACACTCAAGAGCTAGGCAGCAAAGTTTCCTCCCCACCTCCCCCGCCCCGAAAAAAACCCCAAAAAACAAAAACAAACAAACAAACGAAAAACCCTTATGCTGTCTTAAGTTTACAATGTTGTTTTAGGCCATATTCATAGCTATAGTTTGATGCATGCAGGAGAATGTAGCTAGACTCTGGGGGGAGGGGAGGTGTAAGATCTGGGAGTAGGTGTTTTCTTTTTTAAAAAAATGTAATTTTAACATTTTGTGTGTGTGTGTGTGTGTGTGTGTGTGTACTTGTGAATGCAGTGTCCATGGAAGCCAGACAAGGACATCAATCAGATCTTCTAGGGCTAGAGTTACAGGCAGTTGTGAGCCACAAGATGAAGATGGTGGAAACCAAGGCGAGACCCTCTGAAGGAGCAATAGTCCTCTAAACCTGCGGACCATTTCTATAGCCCCAGGCACGGGTACCTTTTAACTCTCAGATTAAATGGTCAGTCAAGGTTGAGGTCCATTGACTTAGAGATGACATTGGAGCATAACAGCAAAGACCAGGAGAGTGAACTCCACCTTATCTGGTTTTGGAGATTGTCATTGACCAGTTCCTGGAATACCTGGTTTGGGAACTACAGTGGCTGGATTGGTTAACTAGAACCACCATAACAAAATGACCCAGGCTGAGTGGCTTCAGGAACAAAGATTTCTTTCTTAAAATTCCGAGGGCTAGAAATTTCAGAATCAGGGAGCCAGAATGGTTGGGT
>CABHPQ010002215.1:0-19723 GCA_902168405.1 Peromyscus aztecus | reverse complement strand
GGGGGGGTGGGGTGGGAATATATGTGTGTGTGTGTGTGTGTGTGTGTGTCTCCTGCATGGTAGCACATGTCTGTGGCTCCAGCTCCTTTACAAAAGGCTGAGTGAGAAGTATCAGTTGAGTCTTGGAATTTGAGTACAGCACAGACAGCATGCTTAGACTTTGTCCTTCCCATCTCAAAAAAAAAATTATGTACACACATATGTACCTGTGATTATAGATGCAAGCATAGATGATTACAGCTACATATAATTAATGCAAATGATAGATTCAATACAGATTTAATTACAGATATAGATGATATGAACCCAGATACATAGACATAACTAGTGTGTCCACGTGTAGTCACACAGATAAGGAAACCTCCTATTTCTCCTCCCTGACTGACACCAGATCAGTTCTTGTTCCCAAGCAGGCACTGAGTACTGCCTTCCTGCAGTGAGTGCTGGTCACAGGCACTCAGGAGTTTCAGGGCCTCACCAATGAAGCACCACCCCCAGCTTACCCCCTCAGTACTGGTGCCTTTCTGGATGTTCCCTTCCGGTCTGGAAGTCCCCTGGCCATTGTACTCTCAATCACAGAATTTACACAACAGTGTTGGTGTCAGCACCTGCCCCATGTCACTGAGGTCAAACTGATGGACCCCCCATGGAAGCTTTGCCTCACTGTCCACTTCAATCTCTGTCTCACTCCCGGTAGCTTTCTCCGTTTGCCCTTCATCCATTGCTCATGTCACCTGCCCCCCCCCCCACCAGTCCTGTCAGATGCCCAGTAAAAAGTCTACACACTTTCTATATGATGTCCATGGTGAATGAATGGGACGTCCCCAAACCACCATTAAGGGGTCAAATAAGAAGCCCCAGCGGGAATTGACAGTAACTGCTTCTGGGAGGTCCCCCGTCCCAGGCACTCGCTCTCTAAGTCTTTGCACGCAAGATTTAACTACAAGGAATTTCAAGACAGTCTGTCTAGAATCTATGAGTAACATTTCAGAGACTCAGGGCCTCTGGAGACCTTGTCTACTCTTCAATTATCTTTTAACTATGCACTTCAGTTAAGAACTTAATTACTTCCACATTAACCTTCTGTCTACCCTTTTAACAGAAAACACACGAAGATTGAGTATCAAATCTTCTCTAACTTGACGGACTGACTCCAAATACTCAGGGAGGGCAGGGGAGGGCAGGGATCTTCTCATCTCCTCTCTGTGAGATACAGTAACATGGATTCTGAGATTCAAGACTCCATGTACTTACCCATCCTTCCAGCATCGCTTGGTTGCTGAGTCCTGGGGACACCAGGAGTTCTAGTGAAATCAGCACCTTATCAACTCAGGGTCTGTGTCCAGAAGCCCCTGGTGAGAACACTGTGTGTAATTAGGAATCCCTCACTACCACTGGCCTTATTTCAACTGGACCCTTTCCAAATGAGGTACGGTGGCTAGGTCTCCAATATAGCTCTTTTACAGTGGACATAATTGAATCATAACAAGGTCTTTATCCAAGCCCAGTGGCTTTCTGAATCCACACTCACCTCTCAGTGTCCCATTCCATGGATGCACTAGATGAGGCTAAGGGCCCAGCATCTTTCTGTGATGGTGGCTGCTCACATCTGGGCAAATTCAGCAAAATTCTGATGGGCAATCCCGTGTTCCCCTTCACCACTACACTGTCAGAACATTTAACTATTGCCTACTTCCTTGGAATGCTAACATTCTTCTGAGACAGGGTTTCTCTGTGTAGCTTTGCACCTTTCCTGGATCTTACTTTGTAGACCAGGCTGGCCTCGAACTCACAAAGATTTACCTGCCTCTGCCTCCTGAGTGCTGGGATTAAAGGCATGCGCCACCACCGCCCGCGGAATGCTAACATTCTATAAATGCATCCTAATGTCTACGCATGCGCTTTGGAGCTGATGTTAATGCAGTTGTTGTTGCTAATGTTGCACATCAGAGTTCTTCACTCACTGACCACGGTGAGTTCATCTTCCTCTCCAAACTCACAGATTCACAGGAAGCTCCCCAGGCAGCATCAGTGACTTATGGGCTCACAAACTGGGCACAGTGCTGAAATAGCCATCTATGTTCTGCCAGGCTTCCAAGCCCTCCTAAGGGGCTGCCCTGTCCAGTCACTAAGGTAACGGGTGAGACATGGATTCCAGCAGGCCGGGGCAGAAAGTCATTTTATTCTAGTTTGTTTTCTATTGATAAAACACTGACCAAAACCAACTTGGGGGTGGGGGGATTGAGATATTTGGCTTATACATCCCAATCCTAGTCCATCACTAAGGGAAGTTAGGGCTTGAACTCAAGAAGGAACATGGAGACGGGAACTGAAGCAGAGGCCGTGAAGAAAGCTACTTATGGGTTGTTCCCCAAGGCTCACTCAGTCTGCTTTGTTGTTGTTGTTTGTTTGTTTGTTTTTAATATAACCCAGAACCACCTGCTCATGAACAGCACTGCCCACAATGGACTGGTTCCTCCCACATCAATTATCAATCAAGAAAATGCCCCACAGACTTGCCTCCAGGCCAATCTGATGGAGGCCTTTTCTCGGTTGAGATTTGTTCCCTCTTCCCAGATGATTCCAGCCTATGTTAGCTGATTAAAACAAAAGAAAACAAAAGCTTATTTGACCCCTTGTCAACTTGACACACATAAACACGTCACTATTAAACTCTAACCTTTCCTTTCTTGTTTGTACCCAAGGTGTCCTGTTAATATTAACATCACGAAATAAAATAAAAATGCATAACTTTAAAAATACCACAGCCTTTAAAAAATTCAAATACTGCCGGGTGGTAGTGACTCACGCCTTTAATCCTAGCACTCGGGAGGCAGAGGCAGGTGGATCTCCGTGAGTTCGAGGGCAGCCTGGTCTACAGCATGAGATCCAGGAAAGGCGCAAAGCTACACAGGGAAACCCTGTCTCGAAAAACCAAAAATAAATAAATAAATAAATATATAAATAAAAATTAAAATACTTTAAAGTTCATTAAAAATAATAAAACAAACTACTGTTTCTTTAAAAGTCCAAGATCTCTCAACTCTCCAAGGGCTCCTATAAAATAAAAAAAAGTTAAATACATCTTACTCCAAGAAAGAACCAGGGCACAGTTACAGTCAAAGTAAAGGAAGACTAACATCCAATAGTGTAAATCAAATCGTGTGGCTCAGTGCCCCTCGACTATGATTCAGTCACGACCTTCTGGGCTCCACAGTGCCTGGGGAACTTCGCCTCTCAGGCTTTGCCATTCCCCAGCACATACAACTCCTCTCACAGGTTCAGGCTGGCTCCACTCCTTAGCTGCTGCCAACCTCAGTGCTTGTCCCACCCTCTTGGCGTCTTCGGGATGCGTGGGTTTCCACTGCCACTGAAGTGGCACCTTCACCAATGACCTCGTGGCCTCCCACAGTGTCAAGGCCCCGCTCTCACCATAACCCCGGAAACTCTCCAGCCTTCGTGCCACCAAATCCAGCCCTAGCACTGCACCGGGGACTCTTAGATGTTACCGAGGTTGGCTGCCGGTTTGAGAGAGAGAGAGAGAGAGAGAGAGAGAGAGAGAGCAATGGCCACCCCTGGACCACAGCTTCTGTATGATGATCCTGAAAATATACCTCCCACATTTCAACTCGATGCTGCTGGTCTCTTATTCATTATAGCTGATTCTCCAACCCCAGAAAACCAGCACTGATTGTCCCAGTAAAGCAGAGGGTTCATTTTCATTGACTTTAATGCAAAACACCACACGGACAGCCAAGGCATAGTCTTTGCTTCCTTCTGAAACATACAAGCCAGGCCTCTAACATCAGCATTTCTTTTAGAACTGTCTTCCAGATTCCTACAACAGCTCAAATTTCGTAAATTTCCACAACCACTCATTTCGTCCTCAGCACTCAATGACTTTTCCAGCCCAGAGCTCTGAACATTTCCTTCGTCCTTCCCGAAACAGTCATGATCAGGTCTGTTAGAGCAATATCCCATGCTCTGTTACCAACTCCTAGCCTAGTTCGCTTTCTGTTGCTGTGATAAAACACTAACCGAAGACAACCTGGGGAAGAAAGGGTTTAATTTCAGCTTACAACTTTCAGGTTACACCCCATCACTGAGAGGAGTCAGGGCAGGAACCTTAGGCAGGGATTGAAGCAGAGACCCTTGTTGGAGAATATTATTTTACGGTGTGTTACTTTTGTTTATGCTGCATTTGTCTAACTCTGTGAAGCTGTGTTACTGTGCCTGTCTAAAACACCTGATGGTCTAATAAAGAACTGAACAGCCAATAGCAAGGCAGGAGAGAGGACAGGTGGGGCTGGAGGGCAGAGAGAAGATATAGGAGGAGAAATGTGGGAAGATGAGAAAGAAGAAGCCAGAGAAGGAGGAGGACTCCAGGACTGAGCACCCAGCTACAGAGCAAGCCATGGATGAAGAGTAAGATAGACAGAAGAAAACAGGGAAAAGCCCAGAGGCAAAAGGTAGATGGGGCTAATTTAAAGTTAAGGAAATGCCAAGCTAAGGCCAGACATTTATAAGTAAGAATAAGCCTCCATGTGTGATTTATTTGGGAGCTGAGTGGTGGGCCCCCAAAGAGCAAAAACAAACAACAGACCATGAAAAAATGCTGCTTACCGGCTTGTTCCTCATGGGTTGCTCAGCCTGGTTTCTTACACAACTTGGACAACTTGCTTAGGGGTACTGCTGCTCACAATGGGCTGGCCTCTCTCACATCCATCACTAATCAAGAAAACGACCCACAGACATGCCTACAGGCTAATTTGATGGAGACAATTCCTCAATTAAGGTTCTCTCTTCTATTTGGTGACTCTAGCAGTGGTTCTCAACCTTCCTAATGCTGCGACCCTTTGATATGGTTCCTCATGTTGTGGTGACCCCCAACCATGAAATTATTTTTGCTGCCACTTTGTAATTATAATTTTTCTACTGTTAGGAATCACAATATAAATACCTGTGTTTTCTGATGGTCTTAGGTCACCCTTGTGAAAGGGAGTTTGACCCCCAAAGGGAACTGTGGGCACCAATTTTAAACTTTAAACAAGTTGATGAAGAGTAAGACTCCACACCTGCTATGCAGGGTATCAGAGTCAGGGTGGGACTCAGTGGGCTGCTTCTGATGGACAGAAGTTGTGAGGAGGCTGAGGGGTTCTAGGGGGAGTGGCCATTCTGTGCGTCCTGTGAGTTTTTTTTTTTTAAGATTTATTTATTTATTATGTATACAGAAGAGGGCCCCAGATCTCATTATAGATGGGTGTAAGCTACCATGTGGTTGCTGAGAGTTGAACTCAGGACCTCTGGAAGAACAGCCAGTGCTCTTAACCTCCGAGCCATCTCTCCAGCCCTCCTGTCGGTTTTATTAGCCTAGTTCTGTGCCTTAAACTGTTTTTGTTGTTGGTGGCATTTTTTGTTTATGCTCCCTCAACTACAACAATCCAAGCAAAAATATAAATGGTTTTTACTAATCTCCTATTTTGAGACCAAACACCAATGAGGAGTAAGTGGGAAATAAGAGTTTTAGATATTTTCCACTGTACAGAAGGCTTCTGACAGCTTTATCTCTCCACTACTTCCTGTCTCTGCCTCTCTTTCTTGGTCTGTTGTTCCTTAACCCGTTATCTCCCTGCAGTGTGGAATGGTAAAGATGGTTGGCACTTGCTAGTGGACCCAATAAAATGGTTAATGACTCAGATTGAGACCGAAATCTAATCTGACCTAAGTCACAGAGCACAGGAGCCTGTGTAGGGACTCCAGGAGGTATGCAGCATTGTGTGTGTGCATCCAGCAAGCACCCCTGACAGACAGAGTAACTTCTCCTTGGGCAATGGAAGATGCAGAGTGTTTGGCCTGGTCCAGTGCCAATTGGTGAGCATTTTGCACACACGAAACAGCAGGGAAGATGAAGAAATTGATTAGTAGTTTGTTGTTTTAAATCGTGTATGTGTTGTGTGTGGTTTTGGCTCCCTGTGCAAGTTTGTATAAAGGCCAGAGGTCAACATTTGGTAACTTTCTTCAAGACTCCTTGATTAGACTGGGTTTCTCACTGAGCCCAGAGCTCACTGATTAGCTAGGCTGGCTGGCCAGCAAGCACTGGAGATCTACCTGTCTCTGTTCCTTGTCACCCGGCTCTGGAGTTACAGGCATGCACCGTACTGAGCTTTTACAGAGGTCCTGGAGAGCTGAACTCAGTAGGCACTTTACAGACTTAGCCCACCCCAGCCCCCTGCCTTGTTGTTTCTGTTGTTTTGAGATAGGGTCTCCCTAGGTTGACCTTGAACTTCGTGTAGAACCAAGGGCACACTTGAATTCTCGATCCTTTGCCTCCACCTACCAAGGCTGGAATCGTAGGCTTGAGACACCATACTTAGATGACTGGTTAGTTTTGAGTAAGAATTAAAATGAAAAGTGTTCAGCTACTCCTTACTCTTATGTACCATATTTATTTCTTATTATTCTGTCATGAAACTGACTTTCTATGTCAATGCCCATTCCTTCAGACAAGAATTGCTAGTTACTGGAGATACTAAGTATTTCATACTTAGCAGGCAGCTGTGACTGGCAGCTTATATCAAAACCACTCATATTTAGAAACACCATGCTGTTTTATTAATCCCTGTTTATTTGGGATCTTTGAGCAAAACTCAAAGATAAGATCGGCTTATGTAACTAAATTATCTCAGTTCCAGTTGCTGATTGCTGCAGAAGCAGAGGTGTAAGAAAACCTATGGCTTGGGATGTTGGCACAGTGCCCTCTTGTGAGAAATCTTCAGTGTAGCAGAGTTTTTTTTTTTTTTTTTTTTTTAACTTGCATCTAATTTGCACAGTCTAAATCAGTGGTTCTCAGCCTTCCTAACACTGTGACCCTTTAATACAGTTCCTGATGTTGTGGTGACTCCCCCCCCACCCCCACAAGCATAAAATTATTTTCGTTGCTACTTCATAACTGTAATTTTGCTACTGAGTGGTGTCTCAGCTCCTAAGACAATTAGAATACGCGTTCTCCAACGGTTGTAACCCACAGGTTGAGAACCACTGGTCTAAGTAATTTCTCTGGCCAGGGGCCAAAAATAGCCTTAGGCATCTGTGATAAAATGTTTGACTTTAGAGATAAGTTGACGTCTATTTCTCAAGTTACTGGCTGCTGCTCATAGCTCTTCCTGACACAGCTTTCTTGGTGCTAGTTACCTGGGTTCAGCGAGATGTCCCTGTGTCTCTTGGTGGTTATGAAGGTGAAGCATAGTCCAGCATTTAAGAATGAGCTGGGGCCGGTGAAGGAGGAGGAGGAGGAGGAGGAGGAGGAGGAGGAGGAGGAGGAGGAGGAGGAGGTGGTGGTGGTGGTGGTACACGCTTTTAATCCCAGAACTCTGGAGGCAGAGGCAGGCAGATCTCTGTGAGTCCCAGACCAGCCTGGTCTATAGAGTGAGTTCCAGGACAGCCAGGTTATCCAGAGAAACCCACGTCTTGAAAAACAAAAGAATGAGTTGGGTGGAGAATGAGACTCAAATCCAGTCCCCTGTCTCACTCATCTCTGAAAGCTTCCATGGATCATGCTTTGAACAGAGATGACCTAAGGATATTTTATGAGCAATTCCTAGTGCCACTCATGGATATAAAGCCCCTAGAAAATTCTGGAGTGTCTGGAATAGCTCATGTAATTACTTTTTCAAAAAAGACACTTAATACTTCCAAGGAAAAAGTACAACAGCAGCAACAACAAAAAACCAACACAAACAAAATTTAAAACTCACCTCCCTGATACAGCTTGAATACCTTACTGTAACTAAGCTTTGGAAACAATGGATATTTACAGAATTCTAGGCTAATGTCCCTAGGACACACGAGAGTCATTGAAGCTCTGGCTAGGGTTCCTCCTTCCTCTGCAAAGAGAGAGGAGTCCCATGATGTATTTGAAGCTGGGAGCAGGAGCCCACACCTGCAATCCTGTCGTTCTGATGGTTGGGGAGGAGAGTGTCAAGTTGAAGACCAGCCTGGGCTGTATGGTGAGTCACTATTTAAGTGTAAAAATGAAAGGACCAGAAATGGAGTTCTAGATGTTAATAAAGGAATCTGAAGCAATCATGGTAGTGCTTGCCTGTAATCTCAGCATTTGGAAGCTGAGGCAGGAAGACCAGTCCTTCCTTCCTTCCTTCCTTCCTTCCTTCCTTCCTTCCTTCCTTCCTTCCTTCCTTCCCTCCTTCCCTCCTTCCCTCCTTCCCTCCTTCCCTCCTTCCCTCCTTCCCTCCTTCCCTCCTTCCCTCCTTCCTTCCTTCCTTCCCTCCCTCCCTCCCTCCCTTCCTCCCTCCCTTTCTTCCTTCCTTCCTGTTTTTCAAGACAGGGTTTCTCTATGTAACAGCTCTGGATGTCCTGGAACTCCTTGAACTCAAGAGACCCATCTGCCTCTGCCTCCCATGTGCTGGGATTTAAAGGCATCCACCACCATGACTGCCTCCTTGGAAGATCGGTATTTCTTTTTTTTTTTTTCTTTTCTTTTTTAAAAAGATTTATTTATTTATTATGTATAGTGTTCTGTCTGCATGTATGCCTGCACGCCAGAAGAGGGCACTAGATCTTATTACAGATGGTTGTGAGCCACTATGTGGTTGCTGGGAATTGAACTCAGGACCTCTGGAAGAGCAGCCAGTGCTCTTAACCTCTGAGCCGTCTCTCCACCCCAGAAGACCAGTATTTCAAAGCCAGCCAACATAGTGATTTCTAGGCCACCTGTGCCACATGAGACCTTATCTCAAAAATGAACCATCTGGGTCATTATTTTCACTCTTGTGGTCCACGGCTGATCTTTTCTATTGCTTTGCTTTGAATATTGTTTCTATGCTACTTTTCAATCTGTATGGGGTTTTATTTCCTACTTGAATAAACTGCCAAGAACCTGGAAATATCTGGCCCAACCAGCTACCTGACCACAGTTAACAAGCTCATGCAGGATTCATGATTTTTTTTAAACTACGGTATTTTTAGAGTAGTGCTCATAACATAAAAGTTGTTTACAAATGTTCACTGACTCAGCATCAGATCCCCAGGGGAACTGGAGCCACATATCCTTTTTGGGTAGGCTCTGTTGATGTCTGAGGAACCCTGCCATGTGCCTTCAGGACCTTCAGACTTACCTTAATTAAGGTGAAGAAATAAGAGAGCAATATAAACAGGAAGTCCATGATGTTCACAGTGGATCACAAGCCAGTTAGCAAAAGCTTCCTGCGTAGTGTGATGCACTGTGGCAGTCATCAGGCTGAGTGATACTATGCAGAGGTTGGAAGTGAGAAACTCACCTGTGGAAGGTGAGGATATAAGAGGAAGCCATTGAGGGCACTTGCTGACTCCCAAGGACTAAAGGAGTGAGGACAATTCTCTGAGTCAGGGCAGGATCTTGAGACTGACGGACAAAACATTCTGGCGACATGTCACAGCTAGGATATGGAGGTAGTAGGTGGAGGAGGAGGAGGGAGGAGGAGGAGGGAGGAGGAGGAGGAGAGACATGCTCAAATCTGTGACCTCCAGGAGGTACCACTGCAACATCTCAGATCTCAGGCACAGCAAGCTGGCAGCGACTGGGATGCGGCCCATTGCAAGCTGCTAGTTTGTGAGTGTGAGGAAGGGCAAAGAACCATGGGCGGCTGTGATCAGGAAGCCAGGCAACCGAGGAGGGCACAGCAGCTGCCTGGAGTGCAGGTGCCTACCCCAACGCACAGTCTCAGCTCCCAAAGGCTTGGGGACTCAAGATGGGTTCTGTGTTGAGGAGGAAGGAGGCAGGTGGAGCAGTGGCTAAACCAGTAGGACAGACCTTCAGAGACCCAGAGGAGGAGGCTGGCTGGATATGTTGAAGTGCCTACTTTTGGGCTCCTCCACACCAGAATGTCTGTGTGTGCAGAGGCAGGGAAACAGGACAAGGTCCAGCCAGTCAAAGGCTGGCTCAAGAGACCTGCAGGGTGGGGGCTGCGTAGTAATAATGTGAGTTTTAAATGTGGTCTGCCTCTTTACCTAATCCTAGGCATGCTAAATGTGTTGCTAGAAGATTGAATTTCTCTCACTCCAAGTTCATGGAGACCTTTCCAGTATCGTGAAATCATTCGGAAATGGGTTTTCATCTGTCTTGGACTCTAATTGTTTAGGCAAAAAAAAAAAAAAATCTATGCAGTCAATTTTAAACTCTAACGAAGGCTGCAAGGAGCACTCCCAAGAACACGCTGTGGCACTGGGCTGCAGAGCTCAAGCCAGTAAGCATGCTCTAAAATCTTTTCCTCTTTCCCGCAGCACATCGGTGAAGTGCTCTTCACTTAATTAAGAAGCAAGTAACCATCTTCAGAGCGTAGTAAGTGACAGTAAGGAGAAAGCTCGCAGGAAAAAAAAAAAGACTAATAAAAATAGGGGCGAGAAATCCCCAGAGTCCTTGTCTTCACAAGGTAGCCCATTCAAAATGTCAACTATCAGAAATGAGCGGAAAACCTTGAAATTGCTGCAGGTGACATTTTCCAAACATCGCCTCTTGTATTGCTTCTTCTCTGCAATAGATCATTCATGTGGTGGCTTACATGTGTAATCCTAGCACTCAGGAGGTGGAGGCAGGAAGAACAAGAGTTTAATATCATCCAGGTAGGTAGGGGTGTGTGTGTGTGTGTGTGTGTGTGTGTGTGTGCATGCATACACATAGATTATCTTTCACTAGAATAGGTTAGTTCTACAAACAAATTGAGCAGAAAGGTCAAGGGGTGTTGGGGTCCACAGAGGCTTCCTAGTGAGATCTGAGCTTGCTTTACACAGCAGGGCTGCATTAGGGAATGGCTTGACCACGTGCGTGGTCCAGGTGTCTGAGATGGTCTGCACTTGGCTGTGCTGGGGGGAGGTCTTTTGCCCCACCCCTTGGCATTCCTTTAGAAGCCCTTTGGCAGAGACAGTCGGGGCCTGATGGATTGAGGATCCAGGCTCTCCCGAGGCTATCCTGTGTTTTCTGTTTGTTTCTCTCCCCTCTAAATTTCTATCTAATATTTACTGCTATTCCTGCTCAAGAGTACCCTGGGAAAAAGTGGGGGTGGGATGGCCCCCCACAAAGTGGTTTCTGTTGACTCTTCTCTCTTGTTCTGATTTCATTCCTGTCGCTGTAACAGAAGGGAAACTAGGACAGAAAAAGTTTATGCTAGCTCACACGGAGAAGAAATCACGGTGGCAGGGGCTTGAAGCAGCTGGTCACACCACATCCCACAGTCAAGAGCTGAGATAAATAAATGCATGGACATCTAGCACTTAGTTTGTGTTTTCTACTCTCACATAGTTCAGGAACTAAACTGAGAACTGTATGGCCCCCCAGCAGTCCTGGTCACCTTCCCACCTCAATTAACACGAGAAAAATATTTCATGGGCATGCCAAAAGCCAACCTGATGTGACGATCCTTTCTTGAGACTCTTCCCCAGGGGATTCTGGTTATACCAGAGCTCTTGAAAGAAATTCCCGGACGGTGGTGGCGCACACCTTTAATCCCAGAGGCAGAGCCAGGCAGATCTCTGTGAGTTCGAGGCCTGCCTGGTCTACAGAGCGAGATCCAGGAAAGGCCCAAAGCTACACAGAGAAACCCTGTCTCGAAAAACCAAAAAAAAAAAGGCCGGGCGGTGGTGGTGCACACCTTTAATCCCAGCACTTGGGAGGCAGAGGCAGGCGGATCTTTGTGAGTTCGAGGCTAGCCTGGTATACAGAGAAAGAAATACCATCCATGGTACATGGGTGTTCTTAACTTATTAGGTACATCCTCAGATTTTTTTCTCTTCCCTTTTTTTTCTTGAGGCCTCAAACTTGCAATATAGCTAAGGATGCTTTTGAATTCCTGCTCCTTCTGCCTCCCATGTGCAGGGAGTTATATGCACTACCAGTTCTTCAACTCAATTTCTTTCCTGCAAACTTTCAAAAATCACAATTGTAACTGAGTAAAATAAGCAGAAAGGTTTTGTTGATGGATTCATTTCCCTTACAGTCTCAGAATTCACACCATTCATCCTCTTCTTGCTAGAAATTGTCAGCCAATTGCACCAATCTCATTGGAAGGGATGTCTCCACCTCTCTGACAGTCATCTGTCATACCACCCTCAAGCTTGGTGGAGTCTGGAAGAGGCCAGGACACTTCCTGTTGGGAGGGCTTTGGAATGGGTGTGGGCTTTCTCCAGAGCTTCTGGGTCATGGTGCCTTGGGGGCTGGAGAGTCATGATCAAGGCTTGGTGACTTCAATAACTAGCAATGGGTAGAAAGGGTAGGAGTCAGCTATCAGAATCTCCATTGGGCTGGGAAGATCAGCTGACAACTGGAAACAGGGAGAGATGGAGGGACCACATAGGGCCCAAGCAACTGGAAGAGATGGAGTCAGCGCTTGGCAAGAAAAATGAACTCCATCTTCATCCCTTAGGAGAGACCTACACCATATCTGGGCAACTTGGGTCCTTGGGTAGTGGAGCCTTTCTGTTTCACACAAAGGCCTGGGAACTGTGCCACCAGCTCCCAGCCCTGTCTCATTGCAGCCAGAATGTATGGGTCTTTGCAGTTATGTGACCCACGTCTGTTTCCCCTGTAACTTAACAGTGTGTGAAAACCATTAACACAACACTGCAGTGTTAACTGAAGGATTATGTTAATCCATGCCATTTCACATATATATTAAATGCATAGCAATGAGGAATGTCTAGTTCTTTTTATGCATGTGTATGTATGTATGTGTGTATGTGTGTATGCATGTGGAACCCAGAGATTGATACAAATGCTTTTCTTGATCAGTTTCCACTTTATATATTGAAGGCAGGATCTCTCACTTGAACCCAGAGCTCACAGATTTGGTAGTCTGTTAGCTAGGCTGCCCTGGGGACCCCCCCACCTCTGCCTCTTAAGTATCTGGCATTCACATGGGTGCTGGGGATCTGACCTCCGATCATAAAGCCTACTTGGCTTCTAAGCCATTCCTCTAGCCTTCTATTTCATCTTAATAGATATATCAAAGATATTAAAAAAATAATGGAGGAAGAGTGTAAGTTTTTGAATAAAACCCTCTGATCTATATTTTCTGAATTTAAAATAACAAAGAATTTACTCCAAGAAAAGTAAATATTTCTTTTCTCAAAAAATTTAATCGCAGAACTATTTACAGGAGGTGAATATTGGCGATACAGACATCAAATGAAAGAGAGGTTACCATAGAAGAGTTCTAGACAACAATGCTTTTCCATGGTCACCTAAGAGTGAAAAGCAAAAAGTCACAGGAGAAAGAAGACACAAACAAAACGAGCAGTCTTTTAAAAATGACTTAAAATAATGACAAATCATTAATGAGAAGGAAGAAATCGTGTCGACGACAAGAAATACATCCGATAGGGTACTGCATGCTGGGAAGTAGAATTTATCAAAAGAACCCCAAAAGCATGAGTGAGAGAATTACATAAAATAGTTCTGGTGAAGGTAACTCTGTACAGATTTGAATATTTGGCACTCTGTCGATCCTCATCGTGGGTATTATTTTGTATGTATATTTATTTATATATATATATTTATATACTTTTAACCTTTTAACTAAATTGCTAGTCTCCTGCTCTGGCATTCCTTGAATCCCTATAGGAGGCATTAAACTCAGTCCTTAGGCCACACCTGGGTATTTTGGCACATAGTATGGAGGGAGGGCAGAGGGTTGTGTCTCTACAGAAGGGTACCTGGCCGGAGGTAACCGGCTTATCATTGGGAATAAGTAGCCCCGTTCTCGATGCTCATCGGGGGAGGGAAACCTTCCTGAATGCAGCAAACTAACTGAAAATGGAGGAAGGTGACAATTCTCTGGAGCCCTTTGAAGGTGACCGAGTTTGTGAGATGGCTGGAGTCGGGCGGTAGGTGGAAAACCAGGGGTTACGGACAAGTGGCTTCCTAAGGTCCCACAATCAACCTTGGCTTCCATCCTTGAATTTGCAGACGTGCATCCAAGTCCCCCCATGGAGACCACTGCTCAGAAGATAAACACGTGTTCACGAATCCTGCCATAACTTCCTCTATGACCCTCTCTTTTGCACGGCACATGGGAAGTCTTGGAGCCCAAGTCTTTCAAATTCAGAATAAGCACCAATGATTAAGAGTCTCCTAAAATCTAAGAAAGTTGGGAGGTAAACCACTGTTACCTGGGTTTGTGTGTATACAAAATCCTTTAAAAAGTTAGTAGTTTTGTAGGTATCTAATACGTCCTCAAGGAGTCAGCTGTCAGCTGTTGAGACAGAAGCAGGGTATTTTTTTTTTTTTTTAAACATTGGATCAAAACGCCAGAGTTAGGACAACAACTCATAACATGGTGGTGTTTTTCGGTGTGGTGAGAATGGAAAGGCTTCTTCTCAGTGTGTGTGTGTGCTCATCTCTGCAGTGGGCAGGGGAATGATGGCAGAGTGGGGGCTTGGGGCGGAATCCACACCTCTGCAGCAACTGTGCTGCAGGTCTGGGTCCGTCCTGGTGCTCGTCACACGCACATCTTTCTGTGTCCCATGCTCTGTCATCACATCACGGTATAGATAACATCTGTTCCTTTCATCTGGGAGGGAGCTGAGCTGACGAGATGGTGGGAACGTCGCGGAGTTCTTGGTGGTGGTATTGGTTCTTGTTTGTGGAAGAATATAGAAACGGAAGTCCCAGCCAGCAGCAAAAGAAGTCCCTGGCACTTACGCTTCATTTCTGTGCCCTTCTGCGTTCTTGTTTGACCTCCTGCCTAGGCAGGACAGGACCCTAAAGCAAACGTCCCTGCCTCTGGCTGGCTCTACCAGCCTCCTGCACAGAGTAGGACCACAGCATACATAGTAGGGCCAGAGGATGAATCCCAAGCAACAATACACATTCACCATAAACCTCTAAGCTTAAAGATGCCAGAGGCTGTATGTCATCAATCCTTACATTGTGTCTGTCGTCTATGAGGGAGGTAGGGACCGTAACACTAATGTCACATGGAAGAGAAAACGGGGGCCTGAGTGAAGACAGGTTACTAGCCATTGCACGCATAAATTCTGGTGGCCTGGCTGGGCCTCGGGGCTTCTGGCACCTTCTTGTTGACATCTCAAACCTCCTGGAGCCACTCCACGTAGAGGGCATCTAGCCTGACAGGGAAGTTCACCGCCTTCAGTTTGCGGCACCCTTCCACTCGCCACAGGAGGGAGGCACACGCCACACGAGGGCACAGGGGTGACGTCAGCTGCTGTGGCGTGCTCATGACAGGCGGTAACGGGGATGAGTTAGTCCAAAGTTCACTGCTCACTGGTGTAGCTGAGGCCACTGCTAGTCAGAGGCCATTCTAGTCTCGCTCTCTTAAGCCTGCGGTTTACTGGATTTAGAACCCCGGGTTTGATCCACACCTACTTGGAAGTAACAACGAGTGGGTAGAAATAAGACACTTTTCGAAACTTCCGCAAATATAGTTTGAAAAACTATAAAAATGACAGGGGTAACCATGAAGGGAGTCCTATGTTAAATTTGCAGTAAGAACATGAAGACGCCCAAGGCTGGAGAAGAAAGTGGCTGGGTGAGGCGAGCACACAGAAGCCCGTGACTTGGGAAAGTGTCCGTGCTTCAAGTCTGCAGCTGGTGGGGTGAGCATGGAGCTTCAGTAACCCCTCATGCCCAGGATTGCTCCAGACAGCCAGCTACAGGTCCTCAGGGGGCTGCTGCTGCCACCTCTCCAACATCTGAGGGAGTTCCTCTGCCAGCAACAGGTTCGGGCCTGCTAACCTGTCAGCCTGAGTCTATCTGAGCCGCCACTTGTCAGCTTCTGTCCCTGTGGTCAGGGAACCCTGAGCAAGGTGACTGACACTGTGGGAGAAAGCAGCTGAAACCCGACCTGTGTGCCCCTCAAAGGGTGACTGGCTTCCAGGTCTTCAGAGACACCGGAAGGCTGGCCCAAACCTGATTATCCTGCAATCCATCGCTTAGTCCCGTATGCCTCTCTCTTTCATTCCACTCCATCCCTGCTGCCCAAAGTTTTGGGTCAAGGCTGGGTGTGATGGTGCGTGTCTATAATCCCAGCACCCAGAAGAAAGAGGCAGGATATTTGCAAATTTGAGGCTAGCCTGTACTATACACAGTGAGACTCTATCTAAAAAAAAGAAAAGAAAAGAAAAAAAAAAAGAAAAGGTTTGGCCCAAACCAGACAGCTGTTTCTAAGGCAGGGAGTTCTATGGTTGCTCCAGGCACTTGGGCCATGTGTCCATGATATCACTGTATTTCCACAGAAATCTCTTCCTTGGGGCCCTGGGGTTGGGGGTGTGTGGTGAACACACAGAGGCAGCAGATTTAAGTTAGGGTGGTTAAAAAACAGTGCTTGCTCAATATGCTAATCAAAGGCAGAAATCAAGATGGGGTGCACTGGGATGACACCCCAAGAAACAGGATCCATCATATGCATTGTATACTTTTGGTGATATTCTAATCATAACTTGGACATCTCCATAAAGGCTGGCTGGAAGATCGCCTCCACTTTGCAGCTTCTTGTTTTGGGTAGTTTTCTGAGGCAGTCAGAAATAATTTGTAATTTTTTTCCCCTAAGGATTTACTTTCTATTAAATGTGTGAAGTCTTCAGATGTGGTTTGAAGTTAAAAGTGTGGGCATTTCCTTTTCAGCGAGGTGATTTCTTGGTATGAAACAAGTTGGCTGCTTTCTACACCATTCTAGGGTAGTGATAAAAATATGGCAACAATAATCACCACAGGAACAGATAGAGACACGCAGGAAAGTACATGGGAGATACTCGTGTTGCTCAGTCTCGTTCTTCCCCCCAGTCCTGCTCTTCAGCTGCGCCTTCTCTCCCACTGTTCCCTAAAGCTCGGCATAGCAGAGTCCACAGCAGCCTGACGGTGTGAGAAAGGGATTCTGAAATGACGGCACTCAAGTCTCTCCGGTTGTCCGAGGCATCTCTGGGAACACAGGTGTGCTGGGACAGACAACATGGACGGCACCACGTTATAGCCACGTCCTTGTACCAGTTTTTCATTAATGTCCTATTTTGGATGAGATGAGAGGACCACAGGAGAACTCCACACCATGACCCTCCTGAGCGCAACTGAAATATAAAGGAGCCGGAGGGAACAGCGTGCCCACGTGACCAATGAAGCTGGCCTTTACTCGGATGACGCAGTGTAAACATGGCTTATCTTCTTGTCCCATGACGGTGTGTCACCCGCATGAGAACTGAAGGTATTGCACTTACGAGGGGACTCGAACAGCTAAACACTCCATCAGAACTAGCAGCACGTGTTTGTTCGGTCATTAATGAATAATCTTTGGAACCTAGTGAACCAGATAGGGGTACATTTTTTTTTTCACTTCAAAGAGGGGCCACCATGCAACTCAGGGAAGGAAGATTTGTTCAGCTAGGGGAAGTTTAGGCCAAGACTTTGGGTAGCATCAGATGAACAATGAATATAGGCAACATAATTAACTAAAATCTAATGGATACTTTGTTCAAGTTGGGTCCATAGAATTTTGGGTTTAAGACAAACAATGATTGTCTAATGTTACAATTTGTTTCTATGTATGTTGTGTACGTTTGAGGAAGTGAAAGGGAAGGCTGCCAGAAACCTCATGGGTGTGGGCAGCAGGGACATTTGCTTTTTGTATTTCCTTCAGCCAGGGGGTGTACATCAGACCTGCTTACCTCTGATTACTTCTAGATAGTTCCTCTAGGATACATCACTTTCTGAGTCTGAAGTACCAGTGCTTATAACATCTTTAGCACAGTGGCATGAATACAGAAGGAAGCATCATTATTGTACTCTGCAGGATTTACATATTTATTTAGGTAGAAAATGCTTTGAACACTCTGGGGAAATAGGGTTCAGTGATAGAAGAATATTTGGGGGAGTTTTTTTTTTTGCATTTTTTAAAAGGATATACATTCGTATGATTTTTGCTTCCAAATATATTTAAGGCTGTTTGGTAAAATATATACCAGATACAAGGCTCGATTTATAGGATTTTGCTATTACAGGGAATTCTTGACTACTCGGCTTTAAAAAAAAACAAAGTAAAACGTTGAGGCTTGACATGCTGTAACATCAACCGTGCCCCCCCATGCGTAGAGGAATGGAGAGGATGAGGAAGAGGCCCGTGTCGTCTTAGCAACGCCCCAGCTGCAAGGCTGCCTCGCTGGGTACCCACATGCAGTGACCAGCGATGTAGTCAGGCTGCAGAGGGGGCCCTGGGGACCGTTTAAAGTGCAAGTCACAGGAAGAACACAGATGCTACAGGGATGTCGAAAGCTTTGCTCCTATGGCTAAGTGCATGGTGCTCCTTACGTATTACGAGGGAAGGCCTGGGATGGGGTGGGACCCTGCCTGAACTTGAACAACAGAGAACTCTGAGATCAGGGCCAAGGGCAGTCTGAGCGCTTGGTGTGGCATCTGAACTTCCATGCAGAAGTCTGGTAACAACGCCTCTTAACGTGTAAATATAATTTACACAAAGCCTGTTAATCAGAGCCAACCTTTCTCTTCTCAGCACCCGCAGAGTCATGACTACGGATAACCTTTCTTAGATTCCACGGCTGGAAATCACCATGCATGACCTTTTCCCCCTCCCCTTTTCATGTCTAACACAGGCAAGAAATATAGTCTTAACTTCAGCAGTACTGCATAGGACCAAAAGAATTCTGGAAAAATACAAGTATAAACTAATTTTTTCTTCTTTACCAGTTTAACTGATATACTTACCACTCACATTCATATTTCTTATATGTTTTACAACATCACAACTGTCATCATAAACAAGCAAACTCCTTTAAAGGTACCCTGGAAAGTCAAGTGATAGCAGTTTGAGAACACATGTAACATACATAAAAAGTACATGTAGCTTAAGCAGTGAAGTTTAAGAAAATGCTATGTGTAATGGTTTAAGTTACGAAGGGATAAAAATACCATGACTATTTCTTAGTTTTTTCCCTCTTTGTATTCTCTGGGCTTCTGCCAACCCTTTCCATGGGTCCCTCTCTTAGAGGAACATACAGCTGAGCTTTGAATATAAAGATTCTATGCTAGATATTTTTTTGGGGGGGTGGGTGGGGTTCAGCCTTGTCATCTCCTTTTGGAGAACCACATGGTGGGGACCTTGGAGAGACCCTCTTCTGTCGTCACAAATGTCAACCAAGGAACCTAGTGCTTCCTGTGGTGGCGGGACCAGTGAGGACAGCAGGGTCTTGGGGCAACTGAGCTGGGGAGAGTAACTCAGATGAGAGGGAACAGGTTTGTCTGTCTTTCCTGCCCTTCGAATTGTAGCACCTTCCACTTGGATGTCTAATGCCTCTCGAGAGTGGGGAGATGCACCCGTTTGTAGTGACCTCTAGTTAATCACACAATTTATAAAAATATAAATAACAAAGTGAAAGCTAGGTTCCATCTCAAGAGGCCACTGGGCGGCCCTCTTGGAACAGGGAGGTAAGTCAGGGCTCACCAAGCCTGTTCCTCAGAGCCGATGTCTTTCAGAGTCAATCTTGCCATGAGCTCAGCAAACTAGGAATCGGAGTGTCCACTGTCTACGGTGCAGAGAACACGGCAAGGGCAAATCCGGTGGAGGGTGAGACAGAAACTACCAGGTAGGCAATAAACTGTACAAGCATTTTGTGTAAAAGAACAAAACCAGGCGCGCATGGCCACCTCTGGTCCTCAGAGCCGTGTCTGGGCCTCGGGGATGTAGATCTCAATGCTGTCTGCCCTCTCGGTGGC